>CM076984.1:43600198-43613106 GCA_039105355.1 Benthosema pterotum | reverse complement strand
ACACCAACCAACCAGTCAAATATTCACAGGCGTCTAAATGAAACCGACGACACTTAACTCCGCTGTCCTACATTCCAGCACTGACGCGTCGCTCATTATTAAAAACGGCAGAACAATTTGGCAGTCAGAGTCCTGATAGTCTGCTGCTTATTTTATGAGGACGGTATCTGTGTGTTTCTCTCTCTCTGTTTTGATTAGGAACATTTCCACACTGCTTAGTTCTGGGAGTGCATTTATTATATTATAAGTGGCAATCCTTGGGTGGCACAGTGGTTAGTGCTGTTGCCTCACAGCTAGAAGGTCCTGGGTTTGATTCCCGCTAGGGATGCTGCTGCGGGTGCCAGGGGCGGATGTAACATTTACCTTTTGAAGGGAGCAAGAGAGAATGGTAGAGAAAATGGAAAATGGTACTTCATCGCCCGTGTCGCTTCGCACTACGGGCGATGAAGTTGCACCCATACCATTTTCAGCTACAGTACTTTTATTAGTCTAGTAAAGCAAGGCTCCAATGCTGAATGAATATTGGTCCCTAGTATCAAAATGGTTGAAAAACCAGTGAGTTAGAGCCATCTGTGGTTGTGATATTCTTATGTTGTGAAGGTGATGCAATGTGTCCAGCTGTTGTTGTTGTAGTTGTGACACAATCTGTCATGTCTACCATAAACCATAAACAGTTTATATTCAATGGTGAAATGTGTTTCCATTCAGTCACTTCATGTGAGATGACATGGAGGTCTGGGAGTCCAGCCCTGTGTTAACTTGTACTTCCACGCCTGTTGTTGCTGCTGGCGGCTTGACTGCAGTCTTTTAAAGAAGGATTTTCAAAAGCCTCTTCAAAGTCTGTCTGGTGAATTGTAGTGCAATGGATGAGACACATCCCTTTAACTAAGTGTAACATTTGCTCTTCCCAGAAGGATAATCATCCGTGCAGACGCTGCAGTAACACTAACACTGACACTAACACAAACACTGACACTGAGAGATATTTAAGTCCAGAGCCAGTCAGTGGTCCATACAGAGGTCCACCCCCCCCCCCCCCCCACCCCCATCAGAGCGACCAACAGACCGCTCCAACACCAACGCCAGAGAGAGACTCGCTCATCGTCGCTCCTTTTAATTCGCTGACAGTTTTAATTGCCATCCCCTTTATCAGCGAGACACACACGCCCCCCAACCCCCCCGACCCCCCCCCATCCCCCCACCCCCCCCCTCACCCCCCCCATCCCCTCCTCACCCCCCCCCCCCCCCCCCGATCCACCCCCCATCCCCACCCCCTCAGATCCCAGTGTCCAAATTAATTTCCTCTCCAGAAGCCACAGTGCTCAGACTTCACTGTGAGGCTCAGCTCTGCTCATCAAAGCTCTTTAAAACACTTTCAACAACCCCCACAGTTGCCTGTTTTTGGGGATTATATTTTTAAGTGAAACAAAAATATATATATATGATTTCTTTCACCCAGTGCCACCTACAGGATGGCCAAAATCCATTTGCGACCGTGGCAGGTCCAAATCCATTGTGACAGGTGAACAAAACCGTCGCTATGAAAATCCTGCGACAGTCGGTTGACGGTTAAGTTTAGGTTTAGGCACAGGTTATGTTATAGGTTATGTTTAGGGTTAGGGTTTAGTAGGGAACGTTCACCAAACTGCTGCGGCAGTTTTAGTAACTGCCGTGGGTGGCCAAAACGGTCGTTATAAAACTGACGCAATGGTTAGAGAACCTGCGATGGATTCATACCTGTCGCGAGACCCTCACCCCCCCATCCCCCCCCGACCCCCCCGAATTCCCCCCCCCAGCCCCCCCGACCCCCCCCCTCATCACAACCCCCCCCCCCCCCCCCCCCCATCACCCCCCCCCCCCCCTCGACCCCAGTGGCCAAATTAATTTCCTCTCTCTCTCTGTGTGAGAAAGCAGACACCAGAAGCCAGTCCTCAGACGTCACTGTGAGTCTGTCAGCAGCAGACACTCATCAAAGCTCTTTAAAACACTGTCAACAACAACCTCTGCAGTCGCCTGGTTTTTAAGAAAAACAAAACATTATTTATATTTTATATTCCCCTTGCCTTTTACAGGTGTGGAAGGTGTCGCGACAGGTATAAATCACTTTACAGGTGTGGAAGGTGTCGCGACAGGTATAAATCCTTTTACAGGTGTGGAAGGTGTCGCGACAGGTATAAATCCTTTTCCAGGTGTGGAAGGTGTCGCGACAGGTATAAATCCTTTTACAGGTGTGGAAGGTGTCGCGACAGGTATAAATCCTTTTCCAGGTGTGGAAGGTGTCGCGACAGGTATAAATCCATCGGCATAACGGTCGGCGGTTAATGTTAGGTTTAGGCATAAGTTTTACTGGGGTTATGATGTTATGTTTAGGGAGAACCTGTCGCAACAGATTTATATCTCCTGTGATGCCTGCCACAAATTGATTTTGCCGTCTCGTCATTTACTGAATATGCACCAACCTGGGGAGGCAGCGGACTGACCTCATACTTCCTTGAATTGAGTTCACCTGACAGGGGGGAGTTTCCCTGGTTGCAAGGAACACGTTATTCCAACCAGTTCCTGTCCCCTCCCTCCATCAGCCGCTGAAGTTTCATCTAATAAAAGGGTGAAAATGGAATAGTGATGTTGGTGTCACAATATAATAGCTTGGCTAATAAGCCAGACTGATAGTCTCTATTATAATATCAGAGCAGTGGAATGGAAGTGCTTCTGTCAGGGGCGGATGTAACATTTCCCAATTGGAGGGGCAGCAGGAGAAAATGGTATGGGGCGGCTTCAATGCCTGCACTACAGCTGAAGACAGCTGTAGTTAGTTAGTAGCAGTAGTAGTGTTTCACATCATTTTAAATAGAAGCACTTTAATTTTAAATATCTTGGGTTGTTTTGCATGCCATAGTGTTTGGTGGAGCAGTCAGGGCATTTAGGGGGGCATTGCCCCCCATGCCCATGCCTAGATCCGCCCCTGGCTTCTGTCACATAATAGAGTGAAAATGGAATACTGCTGTGTGGGTGTGAGCTGACAGCTCTTTTTTTAATTCAATCAATCAAGTCAGTCATAACTGTTGTCTCCAATACCTTTAATACCCTCTGTAGCCTAAACCAGTGTTTTTCTACCTTTTTCATCCCAGGGACCACTGTTTATTCAGCATTTTAGCCACACAGACCCCAAAACTAAAGATTTATTTTGTTTTTGTCCACAATTCCAGGCTGGATTTGGGAAAACCAAACAGTCCAACATACAGATCAAAATGACCATTAATCTTCTACATTCTCTAGTTGTGTAGACTTGGGATAATTCACATGATGAATATTTTAACTCTTGAGAGAGATGGTTTCATATTTACACAGAGTTACATCTGGTTAACTAAATATTTTTTCATATTTTCTCAGGGTGATATTTGGCCGCGAAGACAGCAGGAAGAGGACAGTGCCACCCTGAAGTTCAACATGAGGACCTGCCTAGGAAGCCGCACCCATACCATTTGCAGTTACAGGACTTTTATTAGTCAAGTAAAGCATCAATAATAACATCAGTTGTTGTTGAAGTTGCAACAGACACGCAGCATGCATAAAGCTAAAGGTCTGACTCAGAGAGTTTTCTGTTTTCAATGATGAAATGCTGTTGGTTTAGTGGTGACACAGCTGTAGTTAGTTAGTAGTAGCAGTAGTAGTGTTTCACATCATTTTAAATAGAAGCACTTTAATTTGAAATATCTTGACTTGTTTTGCATGACATCATGTTTGCTGGGGCAGACCCCCCCCCCCCCCCAATGCCTAGATCCGGCCCCAATGCCTCATTCCCTAAATTAACGGATTTTACAATATACATTGGAGGTAGAAATGGCTGACCTTGGCCTTTTTCAGGTCAAACCTGATATGAAAATGTTTGAAGATCTGTACTGTAATAGAACAGTGAACAGTATCTTTTGCAGTATATTTTCTCTCATAGGAATCCTTGACCTGTATGTTCAACTGGGGGTCTGTGGGCTAATGAGGGTCAATTTGGGGGTCCCTGGCATGAAAAAAGTTGTGGTCAGAAGAGCAGCCTGAGGCCCCGTGGACCCAGGATTACGCTATAGATCCATTTCACTGTGAAAAAGTTATAATTCCTGGACATTCCCAGTCGGAGGTTTCAGTAACGACGTGATTTAAATTTACAGCGCGGCGATATATGTGTTAATAAGACCATGATAAAACCCAGAAGTCATTTTCAATCATCTTAGCATGCAAATGATCTGAATCCTGAGCCAGTCTTTCTGTCTGAAGTGGTGATAGGAGCACCGTTTATCCACCGCTTCTCTATCATCTAACACTGGGTGGGAATCGAAAAATTAGCATTTTTATCGCCGATAGTAAAACTTAATTAATAACGCTTCAGATATGGAGGAGGACGAATCATATCGCAAGATGTTCAACCTAAAGGTCTGACTCAGAGAGTTTTCTGTTTTCAATGATGAAATGCTGTTGGTTTAGTGGTGACACAGCTGTAGTTAGTTAGTAGCAGTAGTAGTGTTTCACATCATTTTAAATAGAAGCACTTTAATTTGAAATATCTTGACTTGTTTTGCATGACATCATGTTTGCTGGGGCAGACCCCCCCCCCCCCCCCCCCCCCCAATGCCTAGATCCGGCCCCAATGCCTCATATAAATTAACAGATTTTACAATATACATTGGAGGTAGAAATGGCTGACCTTGGCCTTTTTCAGGTCAAACCTGATATGAAAATGTTTAAAGATCTGTACTGTAATAGAACAGTGAACAGTATCTTTTGCAGTATATTTTCTCTCATAGGAATCCTTGACCTGTATGTTCAACTGGGGTCTGTGGGCTAATGAGGGTCAATTTGGGGTCCCTGGCATGAAAAAAGTTGTGGTCAGAAGAGCAGCCTGAGGCCCCGTGGACCCAGGATTACGCTAGATCCATTTCACTGTGAAAAAGTTATAATTCCTGGACATTCCCAGTCGGAGGTTTCAGTAACGACGTGATTTAAATTTACAGCGCGGCGATATATGTGTTAATAAGGCTATGATAAAACCCAGAAGTCATTTTCAATCATCTTAGCATGCAAATGATCTGAATCCTGAGCCAGTCTTTCTGTCTGAAGTGGTGATAGGAGCACCGTTTATCCACCGCTTCTCTATCATCTAACACTGGGGTGGGAATCGAAAAATTAGCATTTTTATCGCCGATAGTAAAACTTTAATTAATAACGCTTCAGATATGGAGGAGGACGAATCATATCGCAAGATGTTCAACCTTGGTGAAGACATGAAAGACACTAAATGACGTTTATCATTTTGTTTTTTGTATACTATAAATGCTGGGAAAAACAAGATTAAGTAACAAAGAGAAATAACAAACTAATCAGAGCTGTCGCTGTCACACTTCCTCAGACTTTTATCCTGTTTGGTGTGAATTTGCAGATCTGGAATATTCACTATTTTAGACAATGTGTGTGAAAAATCTACGAGATCTAATATTTTGCATTGGGTGAAATATTGGTAAAATATATCCATGTTTAGTGATGGGGTAACGAAATGTTAATTTAAAGCACAAATAACATTGATTCCTATTTTTTTTTTTAAATACTTAACATCATATTGTATTTGTCCCTCAAGCTTATTTCTAATGGTTTGAGCCTCAATCACAACTGATATATCCAGTCCTTGTCATTTCTTTATGGACAGTTTAGCTGCAGTACCACAATGTCCTGAGGTGGTGGGGGCGCTGATATGCAGGATGTTTTATAGTAGAGTCATTATAATACTGATGCTAGATAAAACCAGGCTGCTTTAAATTCTATGTCAACTTGGAAAATTCATCAATGAACGTTATAAACAAAGTGTAAATGTAAATTAGGAACTGCAGACTGAAGGAGAGGAGAAAGTCTACAAAGCAGGATGCATTGATGACATCATTATGAGGACAAAACCAAACCAGCTGTTTGATGACATCATTATGAGGACAAAACCAAAGCAGCTGTTTGATGACATCATTATGAGGACAAAATCAAACCAGTTGTTTCTGAGAGCAATTTAGGCTACATTAAAAGGATGGCTAATAAGACAAATATGGTTTAAAACATGCTTGCCATATATAACCAAAATAAACAAATAAAAACACTGTCAGTATCTTAGTTCTTCCATAAATATAGAATCTTTCACTCATCAGGAAGTGCTCCTGTCGCAGTTTGATGATGTCACACGAGCATGTGTTGTTTAGCCCTATGGAATATATAGAATGCATATGATAACAAAAAAAAACTTATATTAGCTTACAACAACTTATTATACCTTGTAACTGTAATATGAGCACCAAAGCAATATTTAATAAATATTAAATGTGCATTGCACATATTCCGTAGGGCTGTTTTATCTGTATTTTTTAGTTATAGAATGCAAGTTTAGTGTTATAAGGCATATTTGTCTAATTAGGCAGGGATCCTTTTAAAGCTCATCTATGATATGAAAGACTGACAAAAAACACACATGGGAGAACCAAAAACGCAACAAAATGAAAACTTGAATTTCATGGTATTTCCCCTTGAAGTGTTCTAGGGTTAAACATATTCAACTGAAGAAAAGAATCTTGTCAAAGAGATTATTCTGCCTCACAGCATTTTTATCAATTTGTGAATTTGTGAATGCATTCTTTCTCCTCCCAGTAAAATGTACATTTCCTGAAAACTATAAGAGTTTGACACGCATAGGGTTTCCGCCCTGATAGCTGCGTTTATCGTCATGTTATTTATGCATGCGTTTCATTGTGGAGGTTTGTATGCGTTGCGTCCTGACTCAGCAGAAACACTGTTCTGTGTTCTGTCAGCATCTTATCAACCAGCAGCCTTTCACATATTCATTAAGACAGCAGGAACCTTTAGTTGACTCTGACGCCTCTAACTGGGGCATGTTGATGTACAAATACACACAAATACACAGAAATAGCTCCGGGAGAAAAGACTACTGGGTTTAATTTATTTCTTCTTTGTGATCTTTGTTGCTCTACTTTCTGCGTTTTGGCCCTAGTGGTGTATACAGAACAGTGTGTGAGGAGGGGAAACCCTCTAAAATGTCATTTAATTATAAATATTTTAATGGGTGTCATCAATATACTGTATCTGTATATACACTGCAACAAAAGGCAGTCTAAATATAAGACAAATGATATACAGTATATATTTGAGTGTAAAAGTAATAGAAACAAGCAAACTAATCTGTCCGTGGGGTAGGTGAATTGTAAGAATTCTTGTAATAAGAAATATGTTCTAAAAACAAGGTTGATAATCTTATACAACTTTCTCTTGTTTAGTATATCCTTCTTAAAACAAGAGCAATCATATTTTAAGTCTAGATTTAACATTACAAGACTTGCTTGATTCAGAGTTCTTTGTGCACGGACATGCGTGTGTCTGGCATGCTGGTGGTTATGTTGAGGGTGAGGGTTAGAGGAGGCTAGTGGTTTTAGTAGATATTGACCTTGTTTTAAGCCCTGTGTCCACACTGTGACATGCTGGTGGTTATGTTGAGGGTGAGGGTTAGAGGAGACTAGTGGTTTTAGTAGATACTGACCTTGTTTTGACCCTGTGTACACGGCATAACCTTTTTTAAGTATCTTTGATTGTTACAAAATCGTGTTATGAAAAAAATGCTTTAAAAAAGAAGCAGCACTGCATAGAGTCAGAATCGAAAAAAAATGCCCCTCTAGGAGCGTCAAAATCTTATAGGCCAGTGGTTTTCAACCAGTGGTCCAGGGACCACCAATGGTCCTTGAGATGGTTCCAGACGGTCCCCAGCTAAGTTGGTTAACCAGATGAAAGGTTGGTTAACCAGGTGTAACATGTTTACAATCTCAAGAGTTAAAATATTCATCATGTGAATTATCCCAAGTCTACACAACTAGAGAATGTAGAAGATTAATGGTCATTTTGATCTGTATGTTGGACTGTTTGGTTTCCCAAATCCAGTCTGGAATTGTGGACAAAAATTAGTCAAGTAAAGCATCAATAATAACATCAGTTGGTGTTGAAGTTGCAACAGACACGCAGCATGCATAAAGCTAAAGGTCTGACTCAGAGAGTTTTCTGTTTTCAATGATGAAATGCTGTTGGTTTAGTGGTGACACAGCTGTAGTTAGTTAGTAGCAGTAGTAGTGTTTCACATCATTTTAAATAGAAGCACTTTAATTTGAAATATCTTGTGGTTGTGGTTGTTTTGCATGCCATCGTGTTTGGTGGGGCAGTCAGGGCATTTAGGGGGGGCATTGCCCACCCATTCCCATGCCTAGATCCGCCCCTGGTATACTGCCTCTCTCTCTGTGTCTCATTCATTGTGTCTGTGGTGTTTTGGACAGATTGACTCATCTCCACTTCCACCAGCTGTCTGAATGGGAAATGCCCTGTGTGTGTGTGTGGTGTGTGTGTGTGTGTGTGTGTGTGTGTGTTGTGTGTGTGTGTGTGTGTGTGTGTGTGTGTGTGTGTGTGTGTGTGTGTGTGTGTGTGTGTGTGCGCGTTTGCCAGGGAGGACACATGGGAGTGAATTGATGGACCATCACTGTGCAATTGATATAGTAGCGTGAAATGGGAGCTAAATTACATTTTCGTCGCAGCATGGCTCTCTCCTGTACGCCTGGGAGGTGTGTGTGTGTGTGTGTGTGTGTGTGTGTGTGTGTGTGTGTGTGTGTGTGTGTGTGTGTGTGTGTGTGTGTGTGTGTGTGTGTGTGTGTCCTCTCCTACTGCAGTATATATTTGTCCAGACAGGGAGCTGCCTTTACTTTAATGTCTAACCAATCCGGGTCAGCCACAGTATCTATAAATGGCCTACCTCAATTCAAAGGGAAGGTGTGTCGGAAAATACAACAAAGCTTCTTAAAATCAGAAACCAGCCAATCAGAACTTAGATTAATAAACGAGTTTATTGAGGGGTCAGATTGACCAGGAGTATTTAAATAAATGGTATGAGCATTTCTGTAAATTTATCCGTGAACATGCGGGAAAAGAGAGAAGTAGAAATCATATTAGTAACCAAAAGACCAAACATACAAGGAAACCCTACTGGAATGAAGAGCTGCAATATTTATGGCAGGCAATGTATAGAGCAGAGCATGCATTCCTGAAAAATAAAGGCACTCAATCTGAAAAAAGTGACCTCTTAAAAACATTCAAAGAGTGCCAGCATGTATTTGACAAAACGTATAGAAGATATAAACGATCCTACCAAAGAGGGCAAATGCTGCATATTGAAAAAATTCAGACCTCAAACCCACAGTCATTTTGGAAAGAAATTAATAAATTAGGCCCAATAAGAACAAAGAAAATCCCTATGGAGGTGCTGGGGCTGGACGGTGTACCAGTTCACGATCCATTACACGTAATAAAAAGATGGGAAACAGATTTTAAAGGTCTCTTTTATGACAACACATCAAGCTTTGATGAAAACTTCTATCATGAAAAATGCCTTGTGAAAGCTCTACAAGAGAATGAGATGGCATGGGAGGTTGAGCCCTCAAATGACAGCATTAATAATGAGCTCACTATAGAAGAAGTTCAGTTGTCTATAGATAAAGCAAAAACAGGAAAAGCCACAGGCATAGAAAATCTGCCAAATGAAATCTTGAAATCACCTATGCTATCTCACACTCTATTTGTTGTGTTTAAAACATGTTTTGAAATCGGTAAAATACCCTCTACATGGCTTCAATCCATTATAACGCCTATCTTCAAAAGTGATGACCCGAGGGTGCCTCTTAATTATAGAGGGATCAGTCTGTTGAGTACAGTTTATAAGCTATATTCCTCCATACTTAATGACAGACTTATGGCCCACCTAGAGAATAGACATCTACTTGTAGACGAACAAAACGGATTTCGTAAAGATAGAGCGTGCATTGACCACCTTTATTCATTGTGCACAATCATAAGGACCAGGCTAGATGAGAGAAAACCCACTTTTGTTTGTTTTATTGATTTTAAAAAAGCTTTTGATTTTGTCAATAGGGACCTACTTTGGTGTAGACTGTTAGAATATGGAGTGACTGGAAAGTTCTATAACGTTCTTCAATCATTGTACAGTGCTCCTGTAGCCTGTGTTAAGATAAATGAATTCTGTACAGAATGGTTTCCAACACCTCTGGGAGTTAAACAAGGAGATAACCTTTCACCCACCTTATTTGCAATTTTTATTAATGATTTAGCATGCAATATTAAGTCGCTTAATTGTGGTGTGCAATGTGGAGAATTTGCAGTGAGTATCTTGCTGTACGCGGACGATATTGCCCTGCTGGCCGAAAATGAATCTAATATGCAAAAAATGCTCTCTTATGCAAATGACTGGTGTAAAAAATGGAGGATGTCTATTAACGACAAGAAAACAAATGTGATACATTTCAGAAGATCTCAAACTCATATTAGTAAATTTCAGTTTATTTCGGAGAAAAAAAAGATCAACTATGTAAAGTCTTACAAATATCTGGTTTTTCACGTTGATGAGCATATGAGTTTTGTTCATGGATCCACATCCTTTCTGAGTCTGCAGGCAGAGCTTTAGGAGGAGTAATCGGTAAAATCAAAGCACTCAGAGATGTGGGGTTCAGCACCTATACAACACTGTATCAGGCCTGTGTTTGCCCAGTCCTAGACTATGGTGCTGGTGTCTGGGGTCACGGGAGATTCCCCAAGAGTGTAGCTGTACATAACAGAGCCCTTCGATACTACCTCGGTGTACATAAATATGCACCAATGGCAGCAGTCTCAGGTGACATGGGGTGGGAACCCTGTGAGGTTAGGTGGAAGGTCTGCGCTACTAGACTGTGGAACAGACTAGTAACTATGAATGATAACAGATTAACAAAGAAAGTATTTAATTGGGACAGACAGCAGAAGGGACCATGGATTGAGGATATGCGTAATATGTTCTGTGAATGTGGAATTGAAGATGATTTTCATATGCTAAATTATGTAAATATAGAAGAGCTAAAGCAAATACTTTTAGATAAGGTCAAGCACTCTTGGGAAGAAGAGATAGGGAATAAACCAAAATTACGAACATATAGGGAGATTAAACATGATTATTCAGTGGAAAAGTATGTTTTATTTAATCTCTCAAAGAAACAAAGATCACTCTGTGCCCAGATTAGAGGGGGTATACTGCCACTCTATATCGAGACAGGTCGTTATACAGGGTTAGATGAAGAAGATAGAATATGCCAAATGTGTGATCTTAATGAAGTAGAGAACGAGTACCATTTTGTGTTGTATTGCCCCTTCTACGAGAAGGTCAGAGAAGAATTGTTTAAGAAAATAAATTATGTTAACGTGCTGAATATGAATGATGCACAACTATTTAAATGTTTATTTGAAAAAGATCCATTTAAACTAGCAAAGTATTTAGAAAAAGCATGGGATCTGAGGAAAAGATCAATATACAGCCAGGTCTAAGAGACACTGTATAGGATAGAGGCAGTGTTGTTGTTCTCGTCTTATGTTATGTTTTTTGTTTTGTTGTACTTTTTTCAAATTGAATGTGATCGGCACTGCCGGAAAAAATATGTTTATATGTAACATGTGATATTTGTACTCTGTTTGAAAAGGTGTCATATAATCCCATTTGGATGGGCCACAAGGTGGCATGACACTTAAATAAAGTCATTCATTCATTCATTCATTCATACTTTATACTTGAGTACCTTAAATCAGTGGTTTTCAACCTTTTTCACACCAGGGCCCACTATTTATTCAGCATTTGAGCCACGGAGGACCACCATTTGATGACATTTTAGCCCCACAGACCCCAAAACTAAAGATTTATTTTGCTTTTGTCCACAATTCCAGGCTGGATTTGAGGAAACCAAACAGTCCAACATACAGATCAAAATGACCATTAATCTTCTACATTCTCTAGTTGTGTAGACTTGGGATAATTCACATGATGAATATTTTAACTCCTGAGAGTGTAAACATGAAATTTTTACGCTCTCAAAGAGTTTCATCTGGTTAACCAACTCTCCATCATTTAGCCTGCATGGGGACCACCTGGAACCCTCTCAGGGACCACTGGTGGTCCCCAGACCACCTGTTGAAAACCCCTGCTTATATTTAAAATATGTCAGGATGAATCCTCACTTCAGTTTACATAACAGATGCAAAAGTTGTTACTTTTTACTGCAATTATGCAATTAATTAACAGCACTCGTGCCAAAGCTTTTCCTTTCGTGCCAGTATGCGTGTGTGCGTGCGTGTGTGTGTATGCACGTGCATGCGTGTGTGCGTGCGTGTGTGAGTGTACATGCATGCGTGTGCGTATTGCTATATTTTCCTGTATAAATCCACCAGCCGGTGTTCTCTCTCTACTGCAGTGTGGTGTGTGTGTGTGTGTGTGTGTGTGTGTGTGTGTGTGTGTGTGTGTGTGTGTGTGTGTGTGTGTGTGTGTTCTCTCTCTACTGCAGTCTGTCTGCCAACTCTCTCCTATTTAATTTTTAATTCAAAAAGCTTCATTTGGCTCCATAAACTGTAGCTGCCAAACCGTTCTGATACCATAGAAGTCGTCACTCTTATGTTAAAAGTGAATATCTCTTTTTTTTTCTCCACACTTTCTGTGTGTGTGTGTGTGTGCGTGCGTGCGTGCGTACGTACGTGCATACGTGCGTGTGCGTGTGCGTGTGCGTGTGTGTGTGTGTGTGTGTGTGTGCGTGTGCGTGTGTGTGTGTGTGTGTGTGTGCGTGCGTACGTGCATACGTGCGTGTGCGTGTGCGTGTGCGTGTGGTGTGTGTGTGTGTGTGTGTGCGTGTGTGCGTGTGTGCGTGTGTGCGTGTGTGCGTGTGTGCGTGTGTGTGTGTGTGTGTGTGTGTGTGTGTTTTGTCTCTAGTGGAAAGATTAAAAAAAAAGCGGGGGGGGGGGGCACGCCCACCCAGTGA
>CM076984.1:43592698-43595198 GCA_039105355.1 Benthosema pterotum | reverse complement strand
TGATTTTTGGTCTAAGTTTTGCCTCTTTTGTTTGCGAAAATCCATCCTTGAATTGTGAACAAAACCAAAAGAAATCTTTAGTTTTGGGGTCTGTGGGATGAAGATGTTAAATAGTTAAATAGTGGTCTGTAGCTCAAATGCTGAATAAATAGTGGGCCCTGGGATCAAAAAGGTTGAAAACCACTGCTCTAACATGAAGCTTATTGCCTGGTGCGGCTTAGTCAGGTGCGGCTTATACAAGGAAAAATCAGTATTTTGCCCCAAATTTAGCTGGTGTGGCTTATATTCAGGTGCGGCTTATAGTCCAGAAATTACGGTACTACAATTATTAGTTATTTATTAATGTGTTAAGCCACGTAATAAGCAGGATAACACCCTTCAAACTGGTGATTTGTTTGAAACAACTAACAGTTTCTTCAGGTAATATCCCTTATGTAACAGAACCACAGAGTATTATAGTGTTGTTTTATTAGAGCTCTGCAGTCCAGACACTCAGTGTGAGCTCTACAGTCCAGACACTCAGTGTGAGCTCTACAGTCCAGACACTCAGTGTGAGCTCTACAGTCCAGACACTCAGTGTGAGCTCTACAGTCCAGACACTCAGTGTGAGCTCTACAGTCCAGTCCAGACACTCAGTGTGAGCTCTACAGTCCAGACACTCAGTGTGAGCTCTACAGTCCAGACACTCAGTGTGAGCTCTACAGTCCAGACACTCAGTGTGAGCTCTACAGTCCAGTCCAGACACTCAGTGTGAGCTCTACAGTCCAGACACTCAGTGTGAGCTCTACAGTCCAGACACTCAGTGTGAGCTCTACAGTCCAGTCCAGACACTCAGTGTGAGCTCTACAGTCCAGTCCAGACACTCAGTGTGAGCTCTACAGTCCAGACACTCAGTGTGAGCTCTACAGTCCAGTCCAGACACTCAGTGTGAGCTCTACAGTCCAGTCCAGACACTCAGTGTGAGCTCTACAGTCCAGACACTCAGTGTGAGCTCTACAGTCCAGACACTCAGTGTGAGCTCTATACAGTCCAGACACTCAGTGTGAGCTCTACAGTCCAGTCCAGACACTCAGTGTGAGCTCTACAGTCCAGACACTCAGTGTGAGCTCTACAGTCCAGACACTCAGTGTGAGCTCTACAGTCCAGTCCAGACACTCAGTGTGAGCTCTACAGTCCAGTCCAGACACTCAGTGTGAGCTCTACAGTCCAGACACTCAGTGTGAGCTCTACAGTCCAGTCCAGACACTCAGTGTGAGCTCTACAGTCCAGTCCAGACACTCAGTGTGAGCTCTACAGTCCAGACACTCAGTGTGAGCTCTACAGTCCAGACACTCAGTGTGAGCTCTACAGTCCAGACACTCAGTGTGAGCTCTACAGTCCAGTCCAGACACTCAGTGTGAGCTCTACAGTCCAGACACTCAGTGTGAGCTCTACAGTCCAGACACTCAGTGTGAGCTCTACAGTCCAGTCCAGACACTCAGTGTGAGCTCTACAGTCCAGACACTCAGTGTGAGCTCTACAGTCCAGTCCAGACACTCAGTGTGAGCTCTACAGTCCAGACACTCAGTGTGAGCTCTACAGTCCAGACACTCAGTGTGAGCTCTACAGTCCAGACACTCAGTGTGAGCTCTACAGTCCAGACACTCAGTGTGAGCTCTACAGTCCAGTCCAGACACTCAGTGTGAGCTCTACAGTCCAGACACTCAGTGTGAGCTCTACAGTCCAGACACTCAGTGTGAGCTCTACAGTCCAGTCCAGACACTCAGTGTGAGCTCTACAGTCCAGTCCAGACACTCAGTGTGAGCTCTACAGTCCAGACACTCAGTGTGAGATCCAGTTCTGTTGGTGTTTTCATTGCTTTGGATTCCTGACAACCTTGCCTCTGTGTCTGACACACACACACACACACACACACACACACACACACACACACACACACACACACACACACACACACACACACACACGCAGAACACACAGAGTCTGTCTGCCTCTGGAGTCCTCAGGTCCAGGGGCGGATCTAGAAATGGGCATGGGGGGCAATGCCCCCCTAAATGCCCAGACTGCCCCACCAAACATGATGGCTTTATGCATGCTGTTGCAACTTCAACAACAACTGATGTTATTATTGATGCTTTACTTGACTAATAAAAGTCCTGGAACCGAAAATGGTTCCAGGACATTTTCGGTTCCAGGACAAGCCGCACCCATACCCCCACCCCCCCAATTGTGAAATGTTACATCCGCCCCTGGCCTGGAGCTACAGCACAGAGTATTAGCTGTTGGAGATGAAAGTCCAATAACCGGGGGCACGGTGGCACAGTGGTTAGTGCTGTCGCCTCACAGCTAGAAGGTCCTGGGTTCGACTCCCGCTAGGGGCGCTGCTGTGGGTGCTGGCGGCGTGTCTGCTCCTCCGTGTCATCAGTGCCCATACCCGAGGCGGGGTTGGTGAAAGGGCCTCTCTGTGTGGAGTTTGCATGTTCTCCCGTGTCCCCTAGGG
>CM076984.1:43565198-43582698 GCA_039105355.1 Benthosema pterotum | reverse complement strand
CCTTTAGCTCTCATTTTGTGCATCTACGTTTGCGCGCACGCACTCATCATACTGAATCCAAGCATCAGCGCAGCGCATCAACTCTGATGCGCTGTTGAGATGAGATGAAAGTTGAGATTGCAAATGTCCCATCCTTACTCGTTTTTCAAGCGATTGCTGTAATTCCTACTCGTCAATACAGTGTATATTTTATATATTTTATATTTTCAA
Source organism: Benthosema pterotum (assembly GCA_039105355.1). NCBI lineage: Eukaryota > Metazoa > Chordata > Actinopteri > Myctophiformes > Myctophidae > Benthosema > Benthosema pterotum. The sequence goes on along the minus strand of CM076984.1, from coordinate 43,582,488 downwards.
TGGGTATGGCTATAGCTCACGTTTTATATGACTTCATCAAACAATATGAAGAGAGAATCGTCCTGCAGTTTAGAGCGAGCACACGTACTTTGGCCCTACTCTTGTCTTAATTATTATAGGTCCTTCCCCAGCGGTTCATTTGATTGATTTGATTGAAAAACTGGTCACCATGTATTCTGTAAGGCCAAACCTCAATTGAAAGAATTTACAGAGGCTATACATTACAATATTCTAAAATGTGAAAAGTTACACAGCTGTGCAGTGTGCAACCAATTAAGTAATTACAGTCAATCATGCCAGTCTGAATCTGGGTCAGATCTATTAAGCAATGCTGCCTATAAGGTCTCCTATTCTAAATATTAAATCAAAAAGTCAATAACTTTGCCTGCTATACATATGTTTATTATACCTTTTAATTTTGCACTAAAAACATGTTCAACAGAAACTGTAATGAAATAATGGCCATGTGCAGGATGGTGCAAAAATAAATAACAGCCTACTGCAAATAACAGCCCAGTACCTAATAAGCGCCCGGGGTCCGAATGGATTTTGCATAATAACAGCCCGGGCTATTATTTGGTATTTTACGGGTATTTTATTTATTTATTTTTTATACTTTGTTTTGTTGTTTAGAGTTTAGAGTCACATTTGATTCACTTGAAAGTCCTGGTCCAAGGCACTCGGCTGAGTGTATTTCTAGTTCTCTCTGCGGCCATTTTCATGGAGGATGCCTACAGAGGCTCCTCGGTTAAACCCAGAAATCCGCCTGGTTTTGAGCCCTGTGTCCGTACTGCGACTTGCTGGCGGTTATGTTGAGTCCCTGTGATGTCCCTGGGAGTTCCATTTTAAGGCTTGCCGGGTGATGTTTGTCGCAGGTTTTCTGAGGGTGTGGCCTATCCAACTCCACTTTCTCTTCCTGATCTCATGGTGCACTCAGTCCTCCTAATCCTCCTGATGGGTTTCTCCCGTCGTTTGGTCGATCCGTCGGTTCGTCTTCGTCTGAACCCTGACAGATGTTGCAGCGTCTCCTCAGCTGGTCCTCTGCAATGCCACACATGAGGTCCCACGCCTCCTCTCCTCCTCCATTTATCTCCTTTCCTCCTTCATGTCTCTCCTCTCCTTCTCCAAGGTGTCGCTCCGGCGGCGGTTCTCCTCTGTGATGTTGGTTGTTCACGACACCACGCAGAACCCCCGTCTGTTCTGTCTGGGCAGAAGCCACGACAGCAGAACCCTGATCTGTTCCGTTTGACCAGAATCCGCAACGGCAGGCGGAACCCGGATCTCTTCCGTTTGACCAGAATCCTCAACGGCAGGCAGAACCTGGTTCTCTTCCGTTTGGCCAGAATCCTCAACGGCAGGCAGAACCTCGTTCTCTTCCGTTTGACCAGAATCCTCAACGGCAGGCAGAACCCCGATCTCTTCCGTTTGACCAGAATCCTCAACGGCAGGCAGAACCCCGATCTCTTCCGTTTGGCCAGAAGCCTCAACGGCAGGCAGAACCCGGTTCTCTTCCGTTTGGCCAGAGGCCTCAACGGCAGGCAGAACCCCGGTCTGTCCCCTCTGACCAGCCTCAACGGCTGGCAGAGCCGCGCCGTTCTGGCGAACATTCGGACGGCCGTTCTCTTCGGACAGACGGATGTTGTTGTTCCGCGTCGTGTCTTCCTCTGCGTCGACGACGGCGACCGTCCCACGCTCCACTGCACCTCTCACCTCTTGCGTCATTTCCCACACGGCGCGGCGCAGACCGGCGTTGGCTCGGACCACGTTGCAGAACGATCGTCGGAGAGACTCCTCCTCGGTGCGCAGACGCTGGTACTCCTGTGTGACGTCTCGGAGCTTTCGCTCCTCGTCCCGCGCCGTGGCGCGCAGAGCGTTGACCTCCTTTGCCAGGTCGCTGCTCCGCCGTTTCTCTACGTTCAGAGCGGTTCGCAGCTCGTTCTTCCTGTGCGTCGCGGCGGCCAGTTCGGCACGCAGCTGGTCCACGTCTGAGCGAGTTGCGTACACCCACATTGCTCCTCCCACCACTGCGGCGACGCTAAGCGCGGCGGCGACATCCCCAACCGAGACGTTACTCTGGATAAAGTCGGCAACTCTGCTGAAAATGTTTTCGAAGACAAGCATGATGTGTTGTAGAGCAGACACTAAAACCAATGATAAAAACAGAATAGTTGACTCGTTATATACCCTCTGGGGTACGCATCACAGCGTGTCAGTGTGCTGACTGGTTAGCTGAATGCCGATTGATGCACATTAGCTCCAAGTACTGTAAAGAGGCTTACAGACGGCCAGTAATAAATTGGACATTCTAATTCATTTTCAATGGGGCCGGCGTTTTGTTCTCAGAAAACGACCTGCGATAAAGAGAGCGTGTAACGCCGGTCGTTTATCGCGTGGCGCCCAGTGATTTGTGTTGCGCGCATGCTTGTTTCATGCACACGCGTGCAATGTTTTTGCACGCTTTTTTAAAACGCCTGGCGTTAATCGACGGGCGATTTTCTTTATGGCGGCACTGCAGAGAGAATCGAGAAAAGACAGCAGACTATATTCTATATATGTCCTAAAAGTTTCCTAGAAGTGCCTCTTTTTTGTCTGGAATCTCCAGGCCTGAAAATAGATGATCTACATTCTGTTGAGCTTGTATATCCTCTAGAGTCCTGAACGCGTTTTGGTGTTTTATCTGTTGAAAAATAGCAGATCAACAAGCTCATGTCGCGCCACCGAGTGGCGCGACATGAGCTTGTTTTTCTGCTATTTTTGGAAAAAAATGTGAAAATGTGCTACAAATCTCCGAATACATTAAATTGGAAGCAAACATTTTATCTCAATTTTTCGCTTCTGGGGAACCCCGAGAACAACATGTTTTCAGATGGCGGTCTGCAGCCAAATATGGATAATTCTGGTGGTCCTTGGCTAGAAATATGTTAGCATCACTGACACAGGAGCACAGGTTTTTCAGAAAAACTAGAATCTAGTGTCAGAAACTATAGAATCTAGTGTCAAAAACTCGATTCTAGCGTCAGAAAGTAGATTCTAGTGTCAAAAAGGAGATCCTAGCATCAGAAACTATCATTTAGTGTCAATAACTAGAATCTAGTGTCGGAAATTACTGTAGTGAATGAAACTCGAATCGAGGGTCAGGACTCAATGGGATATAATTATAGCTTCGGTGCCACGGCGGTGAGAGTATCCTCACGTGTTCACCACAGATGTAGAGCAGCATAGTGCATGTTATACAGTAATGGTGAGCATCTCTGCACACAACAGGACGTTCTACCTCTACCAATAGTCATATATGTGGGCCAGAGGTGGAGTTATTATAATGATTAACTTATTATAAATGACATCATTTGTTGCATTTGCAACAAATGATATAGTCTACTCACTGCTAGGCTGACATGTTAATTTAAACCACCTGTCCTGTTGGGTTAGACCACCGCTTTTAAACCTTTTCATACCAGGGCCCACTATTCTTTCAGTATTTGAGCCACGGCGGACCACCATTTGATGTTGAGTTTAGTCTCGTGGATCCTTAAAGATTTTCACGTTTGTGTCACAATTTAGGAGAGATTTAACTGGACTTCAACTAAATAGTGGTGAAATCTAGGTAACTTGCGTGGCTGCTTGTTTCTCGCAAAACCTGGCAACACTGTACCTGCACGGGAGTAGAAACAAAACCTGGCAACACTGTACCTGGGGGGAGTCTCTGTTTAGGTCCAACGAGCTGTAGGAGTTCAGTTTGGTAGAAAACCACATGAAGCGAAAATAAACAACTTTATAAGGTAGAAATACACAACTGTGTGTGTGTGTGTGTGTGTGTGTGTGTGTGTGTGTGTGTGTGTGTGTGTGTGTGTGTGTGTGTGTGTGTGTGTGTGTGTGTGTGTGTGTGTGAACAGCAGTTTACAGAAGGGTTGAAAATGCTTGGAAACCACTGATCTAGGTAACTGCATCATGGTTGCTTGTTTCCCGTGTAAAGCCTGGCAACACTGGGCGCGGGAGACTGTTTGTTTTAGCACAACAATCTGTAACTAAAGGAGCTCCGTCTGAGTTAAATGCACACAAAACGGAATAAAACAACTTTATAAGGTTAAAATACACGACATATAGGATGGTAGGAGCTGTCAGCAGTAAACAGAGAGGACGTTTTATATTTGACAGGTCGTTTAATAAAGGTTTTTCTAAAAACTACTGCTCCACTGATGACAACCTGATGGTGAGTTCCTGTTAGAATGTTTACCTGTGTTTATACTGTGTTCATTTATTATCAGGATAAAGTGGGTTTAGTGTGTTTTAGACTAGGGGTTTTCAACCTTTTTGACTCAAGGGACCACCATTTATTCAGCATTTGAGCCACAGACCACCATTTGATGACATTTTAGCCCCACAGACGCTAAAACTAAAGTTGGACTGTTTGGTTTCCTGAAATCCAGGCTGGAATTGTGGACAAAAACAAAATAAATCTTTAGTTTTGGGGTCTGTGGGGATAAAATGTCCTCAAGTGGTGGTCTGTGACTCAAATGCTGAATAAACAGTGGTTCCTGGTGTCAAAAAAGTTGAAAACTCCTGTTTTAGGTGAATGTTCGTATTCCATGTAGATTTGTAGTAGGTAGAGAGAGGAGGTTACTGTAGGCCTGAAACTGAAGCTAGCTTGTTTTAACATGGAAACAAACAGATATTTGGGGCCTAGAATGTAGCCTATACCAGTACTTTTCAAGTTTTTCATGCCAGGGCCCACTATTTATTCAGAATTTGAGCCACAGAGGACCACCATTTGATGACATTTTAGCCCCACAGACCCCAAAACTAAAGATTTATTTTGCTTTTGTCCACAATTCCAGGCTGGATTTGGGGAAACCAAACAGTCCAACATACAGATCAAAATGACCATTAATCTTCTACATTCTCTAGTTGTGTAGACTTGGGATAATTCACATGATGAATATTTAACTCTTGAGAGTGTAAACATGAAACCAAATGGACCCGCAAGGGTCCATTTGGTTTCATTTTTACGCTCTCAAAGAGTTACATGTGGTTAACCAACTTTCCATCATTTAGCCTGGGGACCACCTGGAACCCTCTCAGGGACCACTGGTTTTAAAACCCCTGGTGTAAACAAACAGCAGCCTGGTGGCGCCAAGCATTTATTATCGTTACTATTTCATTCACATTTGAGAACAGCAGTTTATAGAAGGTTTGAATTAAATATTGTACCAACAGCAACCCAAAAAAGTATAATAAACAACCTGTTCGCTTGCCTTGCTAAAAAGACAACAGACATGTTATATGTTCACAGTGATTCACTCTGTGGTGTTCAGATTAGCCGCTAATTGTTCACATTAACATTTCAAGTAGACTAGATACAACTGTAAGTAGACTAGATACAACTGTAGCCACAGGGGTTGACACTAAGGTCTCCGAAGCACTTGCCCATCGGGCAAGTGAAAGTCAGGTTCTACTTGCCCTCAGGTCATGGTCACTTGCCCCCCAAAAATATATTGTAAACTTTGTATTTAAGTTTATTTCCCACAAGGGTCCATTTGGTTTCATTTTTAGAAACTGGTTAACCAATTTAGCTGGGGACCACTGGTGGACCCCGGACCAGTGGTTGAAAACCCCTGGTTTAAAGCACCCAAGTAGGAAGTAAACTTAAATGCAAATTTTACAATATATTTTTGGGGTGGCAAGTGACCATGACCTGAGGGCAAGTAGAACCTGACCTGCACTTGCCCGATGGGCAAGTGGCTCGAAGACTTTAGTGTCAACCCCTGCGCCTACTGATTCGAAGGAAAATAAATAAATAAATAAAACTAGGGGTGCACCGTTATTGAAATGTTGGCCCAAATCCCAACATCAACATCCTGAGTGTATTATTTTTATTATTTAAAAAAAAATGTCCCAACTTGGTGAGTCTTTTGGAAGCTTGCCCAGAGAACACTGATATAATTTGCAGCTTTTCATCATCACAAAAGCCTTTTGTATTTATTCTGATTATTAAAATAAAACATAACGGCTCACATGGTGTTCTCTCCACTGAGGTTTCAGATCTCATTAAATCACAACATCGAGGATCTGCTTGTTCATGCAGTCAGGACTGCTCCTGTACAGTGGTTTTCAACCAGTGGTCCGGGGACCACCAGTGGTCCTTGAGAGGGTTCCATGTGGTCCTCAGGCTAAATGATGGAAAGTTGGTTAACCAGATGTAACTCATTGAGAGCGTAAACATGAAACCAAATGGACCCGCCAGGGTCCATTTGGTTTCATGTTTACACTCTCAAGAGTTAAAATATTCATCATGTGAATTAGCCCTACACAACTAGAGAATGTACAGTAGAAGATTAATGGTCATTTTGATCCGTAGGCTTGACTGTTTGGTTTTCTCCGAAATCCAGCCTGGAATTGTGGACAAAAGCAAAAGGAATCTTTAGTTTTGGGGTCTGTGGGGCTAATATATGGCTCAAATGCTGAATAAATAGTCGGCCCTTGCACCACAATGGTTGAAAAACAATGTTCCAGGATATTATTTTAAAACTTCTCCATTTCTTTCTTTATTTCTTTCAGCCACTCCTACTACAGTGTTGTCCATCACCTGCTCCTCATCTACCGGAGTGTCCAGATGTCAGCCAGAAGGATGACTCTGGGTCAGTCACTGCCTCTGTCCATAGGACTTCATATGGGTTCCTACTACAGTTTGACAGCAGTCCAGTAGAAGACTAGGATGGAACTCCATCAGAATGTTCTGTGATGTTCTGAACATGGACCAGCACATCACCAACACCAGGCTCTGTGTGGAGCGTTACCAACAACGGGGGCTTTAAGAAACCATCTGTAGGACTTGGACTCAACGTTCTCTTGTCGCCATTGCTGCAGAAGCCCAACATAGTTCAGAAAGCAGGCGACACCGACGGGGTCCACCCATAGAGTAACATAGAGACCACATCTGGAGGAAACAATGAAGCAAAAAAGACATAGTGGCCAAAGTTGAGAATGCAGTTTAGAGCAAACTATGGGCCGCGAGGACGTGCATTAGGCTCCGCCCCCTCCAGGAAGCTTTTCAGCTGAGCTCTGACTGTCCGCTCTGAAGTGGAGGAGCGGAGCGCTCAGCACACACCGGCCAACGGCTGGACTTTGGCTTAGTTATCAACAATATGTGTATATAAAATATATCTAACTCATCGAATCTGCTAGTTACATCAATGTTATTCTCATAAAATAGTTGATTGGTGCCCAAGTATTCATATTATGAAGATAGCTTTTGTCATTTTGACTGCCTGGGACTTCTCATTCACTTACAATGGGCTTCGGAAGAACCAGCGACGCGCGTTCATGATTCCCTCGCACGCACACACGCACGATCGCGTTCATGAGAGTTCATGTGAAGCGCGTTCTAGCGGCCCACCGCAATGCATCAACGCTGCTGCTCCAACCCGGAAGTTTGCTTCATGCGCTAGGTGAGCAAGTTAATGCAAGTGGATGGAAGGGAAAATTCAGAATACGTCTCTATGTTACTCTATGGTCCACCTCTTCTGCTGGCGTTCCTGGTTTCCATGGTGATTGTGGTTTCCAAGATCAGCTCTTCTGCCGTGTGCATCCCACGGCACCCCCCCCCCCCCAGGTCGAATTCATTTCAGGTTAGGCCAGGCTCTCAGTTACGTTGCACGTTGAACTAATCTGGCTATTACCAGAAGACAGCAGTGAGGACATTAGATGACAACAAGAACTAGCAGCCAAAAAGCTTCTACTGAACCAACACACAGGCATGGGTGGAGAGGATGTCCCACACCTACACCTACACCTACACACAGGCATGGATGGAGAGGACGTCCCACACCTACACCTACACCCAGGCATGATGGAGATGACGTCCCACACCTACACCTACACACAGGCATGGATGGAGATGACGTCCCACACCTACACCTACACCTACACCTACACACAGGCATGATGGAGATGACGTCCCACACCTACACCTACACACAGGCATGATGGAGAGGACGTCCCACACCTACACCTACACCTACACACAGGCATGATGGAGAGGACGTCCCACACCTACACCTACACCTACACCTACACACAGGCATGGATGGAGAGGATGTCCCACACCTACACCTACACCTACACCTACACACAGGCATGGATGGAGATGACGTCCCACAACTACACCTACACCTACACACAGGCATGGATGGAGATGGAGAGGACGTCCCACACCTACACCTACACACAGGCATGGATGGAGATGGAGAGGACGTCCCACACCTACACCTACACCTACACACAGGCATGGATGGAGAGGATGTCCCACACCTACACCTACACACAGGCATGGATGGAGATGGAGAGGACGTCCCACACCTACACCTACACCTACACACAGGCATGGATGGAGAGGACGTCCCACACCTACACCTACACACAGGCATGGATGGAGAGGACGTCCCACACCTACACCTACACCTACACACAGGCATGGATGGAGAGGACGTCCTACACCTACACCAACACACAGGCATGGATGGAGAGGATGTCCTACACCTACACCAACACACAGGCATGGATGGAGAGGATGTCCTACACCTACACCTACACACAGGCATGGATGGAGAGGATGTCCTACACCTACACCTACACACAGGATGGATGGAGATGACGTCCCACACCTACACCTACACACAGGCATGATGGAGAGGATGTCCCACACCTACACCTACACCTACACCTACACACAGGCATGATGGAGAGGATGTCCCACACCTACACCTACACACAGGCATGATGGAGAGGATGTCCCACACCTACACCTACACACAGGCATGGATGGAGAGGATGTCCCACACCTACAACAACACCTACACCCAGGCATGGATGGAGAGGATGTCCCACACCTACACCTACACCTACACACAGGCATGGATGGAGAGGATGTCCCACACCTACACCTACACCTACACCCAGGCATGGATGGAGAGGACGTCCCACACCTACACCTACACCTACACCCAGGCATGGATGGAGAGGACGTCCCACACCTACACCTACACCTACACACAGGCATGGATGGAGAGGACGTCCTACACCTACACCTACACCTACACACAGGCATGGATGGAGAGGACGTCCCACACCTACACCTACACCTACACCTACACACAGGCATGATGGAGATGACGTCCCACACCTACACCTACACCTACACACAGGCATGGATGGAGAGGACGTCCCACACCTACACCTACACCTACACACAGGCATGGATGGAGAGGACGTCCCACACCTACACCTACACCTACACCTACACACAGGCATGGATGGAGAGGATGTCCCACACCTACACCTACACCTACACCTACACACAGGCATGGATGGAGAGGATGTCCCACACCTACACCTACACACAGGATGGATGGAGATGGAGAGGACGTCCCACACCTACACCTACACCTACACACAGGCATGGATGGAGAGGACGTCCCACACCTACACCTACACCTACACACAGGCATGGATGGAGATGGAGAGGACGTCCCACACCTACACCTACACCTACACACAGGCATGGATGGAGATGGAGAGGACGTCCCACACCTACACCTACACCTACACACATGCATGGATGGAGAGGACGTCCCACACCTACACCTACACACAGGCATGGATGGAGAGGACGTCCCACACCTACACCTACACACAGGCATGGATGGAGAGGACGTCCCACACCTACACCTACACCTACACCTACACACAGGCATGATGGAGATGACGTCCCACACCTACACCTACACCTACACACAGGCATGGATGGAGAGGACGTCCCACACCTACACCTACACACAGGCATGGATGGAGAGGACGTCCCACACCTACACCTACACCTACACCTACACCAACCTATGTGGATTTACTACAGAAGGATTCTGGACTGACATGACCAGAGGGCTGGTCTGAGGTGAGATGTATGGAGGACTGAGAAGACCGGAGACACTGATGGAGGGCTGGTCTGAGGACAACGCAGAGAGTGACGGAGAGACTACTAAAAGTAAGTTCACATGTTGTGTTACAGTGTGATTCCAGCTGTTGTGTTGTTGGTGTCTGCATAATCGTCTGTCAGGCAGAAAGAAACCTCATATGTCCAAACAATTATGTTAACCTTCCAGGAGTCAAAATCAAATGTAATCTACAAGCTGTAGTACCAAGTAAATATGTTGGCCTATGGGGAACTTTCTTTAAGAAGGGGAGCGGGACATTTAAAAGTTAAATTATGGACATCCGAGGTTTCTGCCTGTCAGATACTGTTATGCTGAAGTGAGGAATGAAACCTGTTCATTCAGAGTTGATTAGTGACAGCCAGAGTAGTGATAGGGTTGCTGTTGTGTACATTTAGTGAACAGTGTTGTTGTTGTTGTGTTGATTAGTGACAGTAGTGAACAGTGTTGTTGCTGTGTTGATTAGTGACAGTAGTGAACAGTGTTGTTGCTGTTGTGTTGATTAGTGACAGTAGTGAACAGTGTTGTTGCTGTTGTGTTGATTAGTGGCAGTAGTGAACAGTGTTGTTGCTGTTGTGTTGATTAGTGACAGTAGTGAACAGTGTTGTTGTTGTTGTGTTGATTAGTGACAGTAGTGAACAGTGTTGTTGTTGTTGTGTTGATTTAGTGAACAGTGTTGTTGTTGTTGTGTTGATTAGTGACAGTAGTGAACAGTGTTGTTGTTGCTGTTGTGTTGATTAGTGACAGTAGTGAACAGTGTTGTTGTTGCTGTTGTGTTGATTAGTGACAGTAGTGAACAGTGTTGTTGTTGTTGCTGTTGTGTTGATTAGTGACAGTAGTGAACAGTGTTGTTGTTGTTGCTGTTGTGTTGATTAGTGACAGTAGTGAACAGTGTTGTTGTTGTTGCTGTTGTGTTGATTAGTGACAGTAGTGAACAGTGTTGTTGTTGTGGTGTACATTTAGTGAACAGTGTTGTTGCTGTTGTGAGTTGTGACAGCCATGGTAGTGAACAGTGTTGATTGTGATCTGTATTCTGCGCTGGTGCTGGACTAAATGGTCCGCACACAGCTTAATGCTCCACAGTGTTTATTAAACAAAAAAACACAAAAAAGATTCATAACGTTTCGGCCATGTTTGGCCTTCATCAGGTGATGAAGGCCAAACATAGCCGAAACGTTATAACCAGGGGTGCACATAAGTGGTGCTCCGGTGCTCAGGAGCACCAAAAATCCTACAATGAGCTCCCAATCCAGGGGTGGAAAGCTCCGTTGAGCACCACACAGCTGGGGCTCATAATGACTGCCCGACTGGGCCAGTAAAAAAAGCCTTGAAAATGAAATAATTCTAACTAATGTCTAAAATACTACTAGTATTTCAATGGATGTAGAGTGCAGGTAGTAGTACTACTAGGCTGTATACTGTAATATTGTACATTGATCAGGATGTATGGAGTGGAAAAAAGGGGTCCCAGGGCCCGGCGATGTGGGTCACCGCATTTTGGGAGCACCAAGTAACATCTCCAGGTGCTCCTCTGAGTACTGGACCAAAATAGTTATGTGCACCCCTGGTTATGACGTATGTTATATACGTTTTGGCCTATATTATATACATATATTATATACGTTTCGGTATATTAACGACATATTAGAATGTTGAAAATGGGTGGAATTCCCCTTTAATGTCCACTTTAGATAAACAACTCTAAAAGCACTGCAGTGCATACTGTAAACGCTCCATTCACCATTCCACTGGCCTGTAAACTAAACTGAGCATTTTACTGGCAGGTAATCCTCTGTATTTAATGGAGAATTATGGATCGCATTTATTTTATTTATTCATTTATTTTACCCATTTCCTTTAAAAGTAAGCGTTTTGGACATCATACTGTGAGGTTTACACACCCACCACTCTGTGTGTGTGTGTGTGTGTGTGTGTGTGTGTGTGTGTGTGTGTGTGTGTGTGTGTGTGTGTGTGTGTGTGTGTGTGTGTGTGTGTGTGTGTGTGTGCGGTCCATGTGACAGAGTCTAGTCAAATATGTGTGAGAAATGAGGTCCCCACTCCCCCCCCCCACCCACCCACGCCCCATCACGCTCCTGTGAGGGTCATTAACTCCCCCCACCACCACCCAGGAACACACACACACACACACACACACACACACACACACACACACACACACACACACACACACACACACACACACACACAGAAAATGCAATCTTTACAGATAAAGCCACAAAGGCTGTGTGTCTTCGCTATCCTGCTGTAAATCTATTAGTCATGTCATTAGTCTGTGCGTGTGTGTGTGTGTGTGTGTGTGTGTGTGTGTGTGTGTGTGTGTGTGTGTGTGTGCTTGTGCGTGTGCGTGTGTCTGAATGTAACCTAGTACATTTCAGCCAGGGCCGGATGTAACATTTCTCAATTTAGGGGGGCAGGAGAAAATGGTATGGGTGCGGCTTCATCGCCCGTGTCGCTTCGCGCCACGGGGGATGAAGCCGCACCCATACCATTTTCAGTTCCAGGACTTTTATTAGTCAAGTAAAGCATCAATAATAACATCAGTTGTTGTTGAAGTTGCAACAGACACGCAGCATGCATAAAGCTAAAGGTCTGACTCAGAGAGTTTTCTGTTTTCAATGATGAAATGCTGTTGGTTTAGTGGTGACACAGCTGTAGTTAGTTAGTAGCAGTAGTAGTGTTTCACATCATTTTAAATAGAAGCACTTTAATTTGAAATATCTTTGACATTTGGGTTGTTTTGCATGGCATCATGTTTGGGGCAGACTGGGCCCCACCAAACAACTAGAATGTAGTTGGGACAAAATGGGTTAATGTTCAAACTGATAAACATGATTGCTTTCTGGCAAATATTTGCTGTTTTTCTTTGCCTGTAAACCTGTAACAGTGTTAAGTTTACCACAGTGTTGCATCACCTTTCCTTCTAACAACACTCAGTAAGTGTGTTCAAGTGTTGATGCTTTGGAGGTGGAATTATTTCCCAATTCTTGTCTGATCTACGACTCGAGGCACCAGTGCTCCAAGGAAAATATTTATTCCTATTCATTAGGGATGTCCCGATAAAATGTTGTGGAATTTGCTTTGGAGTTGCCCAAGTGCACATTTGATTGAGGAGTCTGCTATTCTAGTCTGCTATATTATTCTGCTATTTTGTGCCCTTCATATAAGATCTTTTTTGACACTAAGGTCTCCGAGGCACTTGCCCATCGGGCAAGTGCAAGTCAGGTTGTACTTGCCCTCAGGTCATGGTCACTTGCCCCCCAGGTTCCAGGTGGTCCCTAGTTAAGTTTAACCAGATGTAACTCTTGAGAACGTAAAAATGAAACCAAATGGACCCTTGCGGGTCCATTTGGTTTCATTTTTACACTCTCAAGAGTTAAAATTCATGATCTTAATTAGCCCAGGTCTACACAACTAGAGAATGTAGAAGATTAATGGTCATTTTGATCTGTATGTTAATTTGCCTGTTTTGTTTCCCAAATCCAGCCTGGAATTGTGGATATCTAGAAAGCAGGGAAAGACACAGAGGCAGAGTGCAATGACTGCCTTCAAGACAAATTTATCTTGTGTTGTGTTATAGTGCACTAAGTTGCACACTTGCCCGATCGGGCAACCAGGTAGCAGTCTTCACTTGCACCCACCATTTTTTTTACTTGCCCCGGGCAAGTGGGCAAGTGTTAGTGTCAAGGCCTTAATATTATTATCTGGTATCAGAATTTGGTATAGGTGTCGGCTAACACAGAAACTGTGATATCGGACCGGAATTGTGGATCAGGACGTCCCTAGTATTTTTTCCTTATTACTAGTTAATCTACCTGCATCGTTTTTTTTGCTCTCTCTTTTAAAGTAAAGTAGTTACTTTCATAAACCCTGCTTTAGCAAGTTAGAGCAGGGGTTTTGTTAGCTGGATGTAACTCTGTGAGAGCGTAATAAGAAAACATTCTCACAGAGTCAGTTTCTGACGCTAGATTCTAGTTTTTGACTCTACATCATAGTTTCTGATACAAGTTTCTAGTTTTTTGACACCAGATTGTAGTTCCTGGTGCTAGACTGAAGTTCGCAACGCTACATTCTAGTTTTTGACTCTAGATTCTAGATAATGATGCTAGATTCTAGTTTCTGACGGTAGATTATAATTTCTGACACCAGATTCTAGTTTCTGACACTACATTCTAGTTTCCCTGAAAAATCTATGTTCTGTGTCAGTGATGCTCAACATATTTCATGCCAGAAAGTTTGTTAGCCGGATGCAACTCTATGAGAGCGTAAAAATGAAACCAAATGGACCATTGCGGGTCCATTTGGTTTCATGTTTACGCTCTCAAGAGTTAAAATATTCATCATGTGGATTATCCCAAGTCTACACAACTAGAGAATGTAGAAGATTAATGGTCATTTTGATCTGTATGTTGGACTGTTTGGTTTCCCCAAATCCAGCCTGGAATTGTGGACAAAATCAAAATAAATCTTTTAGTTTGTGGGGTCTGTGGGGCTCTGTGGTGGTCCTGCGTGGCTGAATAAATAAGAGGGCCCTGGTATGAAAAAGGTTGAAAACCACTGAGTTCAGTTAAAGTCAGGTTACTTTTTCAGAGAAGCAACTTTAACTCCTGACTTTTTAAAAGTAACTGTAACTTCCCCAACACTCATTATATATTATTAGTCTTCCATAATGTCAGACTGCAGCATGGCAGCAGCATGGCAGCATGCGCTGAATGTGTGATTTCTGACAGGTTAGTGCATGACTGTTATCAGACAGGGGCGGATGTAACAGTTCCCAATTGAAGGGGGGGGGGGGGGGGGGGGGGCAGGAGAAAATGGTATGGAGGCAGCTTCATTGCTCGTGGCGCGAAGCGACACGGGCGATGAAGCCGCACCCATACCATTTTCAGTTACAGGACTTTTATTAGTCAAGTTAAAGCATCAATAATAACATCAGTTGTTGTTGAAGTTGCAACAGACACGCAGCATGCATAAAGCTAAAGGTCTGACTCAGAGAGTTTTCTGTTTTCAATGATGAAATGCTGTTGGTTTAGTGGTGACACAGCTGTAGTTAGTTAGTAGCAGTAGTAGTGTTTCAAATCATTTTAAATAGAAGCACTTTAATGTGAAATATCTTGGGTTGTTTTGCATGCCATCAGGTTTGGTGGTGCAGACTGGGCATTTAGGGTGGTTATTGCTCCCCCCCATGCCCATGCCTAGATCCGCCCCTGTTATCAGATAGACCAGTGGGTTGTCTCTCTCTCTCTCTGAGACAGCAGGATCAGGGCTTGTGGATTTGCTCCTGGATCAGCCCCAGAACGCCGTCAGAAAGCCTCCAGAATCCTAATAAATCCTGGGCTGCCTCTCTGTCTCTCCGTCTCTCTCTCTCTCTCTCTCTCTCTCTCTGTCTCTCCGTCTCTCTCTTTCCCCGCCGCTGCCATTCAACAGAAATTTAGGAGGTCAAATCAACAGCATCAGACGGAGCACCTTTCACACACAGCATCTCACTGAGCACAGAAATAGCTGACGCTGTGCAAGCTGGAACCATGTCTGCAATGTGTTGTGGTTAGGTTTATTATATTTTCTGATGCTAGATTCTAGTTCACAACGCTAGATTCTAGTCCCTAGGTCCATTTGGTTTCATTTTTACGTTCTCAAGAGTTACATCTGGTTAACCAACTTAGCTGGGGACCACCTGGAACCCTCTCAGGGACCACGTGTTGAAAACCCCTGGTTTAAAGCACGCAAGTAGGAAGTAAACTTAAATGCAAAATTTACAATATATTTTTGGGGGGCAAGTGACCATGACCTGAGGGCAAGTAGAACCTGACTTTCACTTGCCCGATGGGCCAGTGCCTCAGAGACCTTAGTGTCAACCCCTGTAGTATACTGATACTTTGTTTTTATATCACTCCGGGGCAGACTTTACATGTAATCCCAGAGGTAATCTATTCCTCCTCTCCTCTCCTCCCTTTGCCTCTTTCCTCTCCAATCATTGGAGCTACCAAAATTCCTGCATTATAATAAAGACAACCTGCGCCAATGCAAACTGCATTGGAGGGAGGGGGACCTCAGGGTGAAATGTAGAAAGGAGCATCTGTGACAGAAATCAAGGACATTATGTATGTCAGGAATCAAGGTAGATTGTTTTGTGGTTTTGTGGGCTAAAAATGTCCTCAAATGGTGGTCCTTCTTCGTGGCTCAGATGCAGAACAAATAGTGGGCCCTGGTATCTAAATGGTTGAAAACCACGGTACTAGATGGTTCCAACGGTAAATTCCGTGAGTGCAGAAAGCTACCGGGGTCTAATTTCCATTTACAGCTGTCACACACAGAGAAAGAGCCTTTACTGTCTTCAGCTCTGCATCAGCTACAGCAGGGGTGCCCAACCTTTTTTGACCCAAGATCTACTTTTCAGCAGCCAACCCCTCCGGGATCTACCAGTCCAATATCAACATTTCAAACCACATGCATCGTTGCCAGCCTGCAGTAACTTCACAACAACACAACACTACGTTGTTTTACCACTTTACTTTATGTCCATATAAGCATGAAGTACAACAGACTTGTCATAAATAGGCCTACAACAGTACAACAGACATGTTGTACTGTCAGTGTCATTGACACTGTCATTGCAAATGCATCACACACACAGACGATTATCGCTCTTTTTTCTTTTCCACCCCATTTTTTTCTTCCCCCCCCCACATCTCCCGAGATCTACTTGAGTTCAGGCCGAGATCTACCGGTAGATCCCGATCTACTGGTTGGGCTCCCCTGAGCTACAGTATCAGCTCTGATGACAGAGGAGAAAATCAATCAGAAAGAATCAGTCAATCAATCAAAACCTTCTAGCTGTGAGGCGACAGCAGTGCCCCCACCCAATAAGGTCTAAGTCAGGGGTTTTCAACCGGTGGTCCGGGGACCACCTGTGGTCCTTGAGAGGGTTCCAGGTGGTCCCCAGGCTAAGTGATGGAAAGTTGGTTAACCAGATGTAACTCTTGAGAATGTAAAAAATGAAACCAAATGGAATTCATCATGTGAATTATCACCACTAAATTAAAAAGTTTATACTGTTTTGTTGGCAAAATACAGCCTGGAATTGTGGACAAAAAAACCCAAAATAATTCTTTAATTTCAGGTATTTAGTGTGAAAATGTAATCAAATGGTGGTCCGTGGCTCAAATTTCTGAATAAATGGTGGGCCCTGGCATCAAAAAGGTTGAAAACTCCTGGTCTAAGTGGTTCAACTGAAGTGACATTGATGAATTCCAGACAGGATCAAGGAGGTATTCTGGGACACTGAGGAC
>CM076984.1:43551362-43564698 GCA_039105355.1 Benthosema pterotum | reverse complement strand
CCCCCCCCACCCCCCCCCCCCCCCCCCCCCAATTGTGAAATGGTACATCCGTCCCTGTTCCTCAACAACCTACCAAAACCAAAGCAAAGCAAAAAGCTCAGCATGTTACATCATCTGCACGGCAGTGCCAGGGGGGTTTAGAGTACAGGACTAATCTCCAGATCCAGAGCTGCACGCGCCGCTGAACGCAGCGCTATGGAGGAAACCTTTTTACCTAGCGGATCGAAAACCTGGACGACACAAACAGCACAGGATGCTGTTTTATTATTATCCTCTTCCTGGGGCTATCGAGGGTTCGATACCCGCAGGGGGTCTGAGATTGCATCATATGACAGCCCTTCTGGAGTCCAAGGGATTTTTAACTCAGTCTTCACTAAAGGTGTTTTTTTCCCCCGTTAGCCCACGATTTAGCAACCCATTTTTTTCGTTATCCTGGGCTCTACACACCCTCCACCAACCTGGGGAGGCAGCAGACTGGCCTCATGCTTCCTTCAATGCATGAGGAGTCCATGCTGCCTTCTTTTAGCTGACAGGGGGGAGTTTCCCTGTTTGGACAGGAACATGCGTGGAAGGAACATGCTATATTCCAATAAGTTCCACTCCCCTCCATCAGGTGCCCTGGTTGGCCAGGGGGAGGCAGTCTAGAGCCCAGGATTACTGCATGTTTTTGTGAGGGAATCTACCCTAGGGGACACATGGAGAACATGTGAGGGTATCTACCCTAGGGGACACGGGAAGAACATGTGAGGGTATATACCCTAGGGGACACGGGGAGAACATGTGAGGGTATCTACCAGTGGCGTAGGGAGCAGAGGATGGGCCCTGGTGCAAGAATATTTTGTGGGCCCCCATCTACCATTGCCATAAACGAGCAACTTGTACGCATGTGTGCGCACAAACACCCACTACAGCTATACTGTATAGACTAACAAACGTGCTTGGCTAGTGGCTACACAATTATTTCATTCATTTTCAATGATCTTGGCCATGAAAACCACAAACACACACACAACACACACACACACACACACACACACACACACAACACACACAACACACACACACACACACACACACACACACACACACACACACAGCATTTTCAGAACCATAACAACATGGACAGATGCCAAGCTCTATCTCTATCCTCCATCATTACTAATATCTAACAGCCTGCCCTGACCTGGCTCAAACATGATGTCCCCAAACTATTACACTCCACACATTCACTTTATGTCCAACACCAACAAAGCTGGTATGCACTTCCACAGCATAAGCAACAAGCGTCAAGAACACAGCACTAGCTCTAGGAAGTGAACAGAGTTTGCGCAACTTCGAGCTGCACGCTGACTTCGGTTGGTTTTACGTTTATGGTATGGTATTTACCTAGCCAGCAGCAGGCTAGCCAGCAGCAGCAGGCATGACTATATATACAATATACACGTAGTCTAATCTTGGCAAACAAATAATTAAACCAGCCTTTGGTGGTTGGTCTTATGGTTCACTGACCACCAGCAGCAGGCTGGTGGGCAGCAGGCTTAAGCCTATATATACAATAGAAACGTAAACCAATCTCGGCAAACAAATAATTAAACCAGCCTTTGGTGGTTGGTCTTATGGTTCACTGACCACCAGCAGCAGGCTCATGTAGTCGCAGGGGCCCGCTGTCAGCAGCCTTTCTTTTCCTTTTCCCCCTTCCCTCTCAGTGGGCCCCCAAGGGGGCTGGGCCCCGGTGCACCGCACCGGCGGCACCGGCGATAAATACGCGCCTGGTATCTACCCTAGGGGACACAGGGAGAACATGTGAGGGTATCTACCCTAGGGGACACGGGGAGAACATGTGAGGGTATCTACCCTAGGGGACACAAGGAGAACATGTGAGGGTATCTACCCTAGGGGACACAGGGAGAACATGTGAGGGTATCTACCCTAGGGGACACAGGGAGAACATGTGAGGGTATCTACCCTAGGGGACACAGGGAGAACATGTGAGGGTATCTACCCTAGGGGACACAAGGAGAACATGTGAGGGTATCTACCCTAGGGGACACAGGGAGAACATGTGAGGGTATCTACCCTAGGGGACACAGGAGAAACATGTGAGGGTATCTACCCTAGGGACACGGGGGAGAACATGTGAGGGTATCTACCTAGGGGACACGGGGAGAACATGTGAGGGTATCTACCCTAGGGGACACGGGGAGAACATGTGAGGGTATCTACCCTAGGGGACACGGGGAAAACATGTGAGGGTATCTACCCTAGGGGACACGGGGAGAACATGTGAGGGTATCTACCCTAGGGGACACGGGGAGAACATGTGAGGGTATCTACCCTAGGGGACACGGGGAGAACATGTGAGGGTATCTACCCTAGGGGACACGGGGAAAACATGTGAGGGTATCTACCTAGGGGACACGGGGGAAAACATGTGAGGGTTGTTGAAAACCCTGCTGCGGTGCATTAGGATCTACAAACTACTGCACATCTCTGTTGTTGTGTGTTGATAGCTTGTAGATCTGTTCTGTTTTCACGTTGCAGCTGTCAGTCAGCAGCAGACTGGCAGCGGTCATTACACTGATGTGGATTTAATAGAGCTGTTTATTATGTGATGATGAGAATCTGTCTGTCAGCTTCCCTGATCCTGGACCAGGGGCAGATCTAGGCATGGGCATGGGGGGGGGGGTCTGCCCAGTCTGCCCCGCCAAACATGATGGCATGCAAAACAACCCAAGATATTTTCAAATTAAAGTGCTTCTATTTAAAATGATGTGAAACACTACTACTGCTACTAACTAACTACAGCTGTGTCACCACTAAACCAACAGCATTTCATCATTGAAAACAGAAAACTCTCTGAGTCAGACCTTTAGCTTTATGCATGCTGCGTGTCTGTTGCAACTTCAACAACAACTGATGTTATTATTGATGCTTTACTTGACTAATAAAAGTCCTGGAACTGAAAATGGTATGGGTGCGACATAATATTTTCTCCTGCCCCCCAATTCGGAAAAGTTACATCCGCCCCTGCCCTGGACCCATGCACGCACGCACGCACACACACACACGCACACACACACACACACACACACCACACACACACACACACACACACACACACACACACACACACACACACACACACACACACCACACACACACACACACACACACACACACACACAGTTCCAATTTATTCTTTATTGGAGGCTGTGAAACATGTCTGATGCATATGGTTATTATAGCACCGCTATGCTGCCCCTCGTGTCATTTTAGCTGTCAGTCAAGTTGACGGACAAATGGGCGACCAGACTGCCTGTAGATGAGTCTACAGTCTGTTGAAAACAGAATGTTTATGTACATGTTATGGATGTAAAATCCACCACAAACTGGATTCATGTAAACAGCTAAACAACATGTGGAAATATTATGTCAAACCACCAAGGATTGATTTACACTGACAGACAGATCTAGTCTGAATCATATCCGTGTCACTTCATGACAGAAATACAATTCACTTAAATAAGCCTAAAGGCAGACAGGTTACATGGAGGATATACATGGGAACTGAGGCAGGGGCAGATCTAGGCATGGGCATGGGGGGGCAATGCCCTGACTGGCCCGCCAAACATGATGCCATGCAAAACAATATTTCAATGAGACCAATGAGACATTTTGCCTCAGGGCCAAGCCTTCCTGTTGCGGATAATTTGAACCTGTGGACAATTCAGTATTTGTTACTGCAGAAAATGAACATCTAGTAGGCCTACTGACTGAATGAATTACAACTCAATAGTAAACCATCTTTACAAACAGTAAACATGGTGTGACCTTTCCACAGGTTGGATCCAATGGGCTTCTCTGTAGATCCCAGTGAATAACATGTACTGTGATTGGTTCTTTTTTTAACAAACACAGCATGTGGCCAATTGCTTTTCACTTCAGTAGCGGAGGGAAACGTATGCCTTAAATGTGCTTTTCTTATACGGCCTTCCTAGAAATGTAACTGAGCAAAAGTACAAATCCTTGTCTTGAAAATTCACTCAAGCAAGAGTGAAAGTATCAAAGAAATATAACACTCAAGTACAAATCCTTAGAAACTGTACTTAAGTGCATTACTTAAGTAAATTGACTTGAGTAATGTCCACCACTGCTTACAGTGGAATTTGTACCAAAGATCATCTGTAAAACAGCTGCCCTTTGCATCTGTAAAACAGCTTCCCTTTGCATGTGTAAAACAGCTGCCCTTTGCAGACCATCAGTGCAGGATATACTATGGTGAGCCAAATACATCCTTTCCATGCCATCCTAATGTCTGCATTCCTATGAACTTGGAACATGCCATTATGTGTTGAACAAATTGCTTGTGAATTTTGTGTCGTTACACCACATTTCCACTAAAGCTACAGAATGTTGGATCATGGCCTGAAAATAGCTGATCTACAAGCTGTCCACACATTTATAATAAAGCCCTTGGCCAAGAAAACAAACAACTCAAAACAAAACTACATATCGGCCTTCAATCCCAGATCCACTCAGTCAGTCAGTGAAGTGAAGGTTTCATTACCAACCAGACATTCAGTCTCACAATGACAACCAACAGCACAGCATTGTGTCACATTATAGTCAACACATAGGAAACACCGCAAGCAAGTATAAATAAAAGAAGGTTCCTACCCTGAGCTGCCTGTGGTCTAGACTTCAGTTGGGTAAGCATCCATGTCAGGGGTCCAAGGTGGTCCTCCATATCCATGTCAGCTGTCCAAGGTGGTCCTCCATATCCATGTCAGGGGTCCAAGGTGGTCCCTCAGGCAGATAGACCTCTCCTCTATACTCTCCTCCGGTCAGGAGGAGACTGCCACAGGGGGTCCACAGAGCGTTGTTAACGGCTGACAGAGGAGCTACACCAGGCTGCAGTGAAGATCATGGAGGTCTGGAGGGTCAGAGGTCAGGGTGGAAGTTCACCATGAGAAACCTGGAGGGTCTGATAGCAAGCAAGAAAGAAAGCAAGACAGCAAGAATGCAAGCAAGCAAGTAAGCAATAAAGAAAGAAAGCAAGCAAGCAAGCAGAAGAAACAATGCAAGCAAGCAAGCAAGCAAGCAAGCAAGCAAGCAAGCAAGAAAGCAAGAAAGCAAGAAAGCAAGAAAGCAAGAAAGAAAGAAAGAAAGAAAGAAAGAAAGACAGGACAAACGTTAACTAGAGATACAGTACATTTACTGTATTTTCCGGACTATGAGGCGCACTTAAAAGCCTTTAATTGTCTTAAAAAAAAACAATAGTAAGCCTTATAATCTGGTGTGCCTTATAGTGCGGAAAATACGGTAGTTCATATGGTAGCTACGGTAAACAACTCAAGAACAAAACCAATTATGTTAAATGAATAATAAATGATACATCTAACGTATGTTATAGCATGTTTGCTGTATGGTTTTAGTTGTAGTATTCCATAGCTGTAGTATATAGTAGTATGTTTGCTGTATAGTTTTAGTTGTAGTATTCCATAGCTGTAGTATATATTTATGTGTGTCTGTTTAGCTGCTTAGTTGTAGTATGTTTTAGTCTTAGCCGTATAGTTTTGTTGTAGCATATATGTCCTGTCTAGTTCCTGTCTAGCTGTCTGTTCAACTTTCACTTGCAACTTTCACTCACTCTCTACTTGCCACTTAGCACTTAGCTTAGCACCTTCACCTCACTTTATACTGTTACAGTTGCACTTTAATACTCTAGTCTGTTGCACTACGTCACTTACTGTTTCTTGTATTGTTTGTATTTGTCCTTTTTCTTATTGCACTGTCTATTGTCTTATTGCACTGTGGAACAATGGAAACGTTATTTCATCCCTGTATATGTCCTGACATACACTGGAGTGACAAATAAAAAACCTTGAACCTTGAACTTAAAACAGAACTTAATGAGAGCAGAGGGAACAACTATCAACCTCTCCACATGGCAGCCAAACACACATCTTCTTCTTCTTCTTCTTTTGTATTTCCGGCAGTGTGGATGCCGTCAGGCGTATTACTGCCCTCCACCGTTTGGGAGTGTAATCCTCACTAGTAGTTAGTCTCCCTCCGTGAAATGTATTTACAGTGCCCTGCCCTCCCAAATTGTCCCACTGTTCACACAACGCCTTTTTCTCAGCCTCTATGGGCTGAGGTGGCGCAAAGCCCTCTCTAAGCACACTGTCCAACTCTTCAGGTCCTATGTCATCCACATTTAGGAATCTCCTTGCCGCGTCAAGTACCATTTTAATTCTTTCAGATTTCCGCTTTACTTCCACAGCACAGTTTACCACCATGGCGATGAACGCCAGGAATTTCATTTTGTCCACAAACAAATTGTCATCATCCCGCCTTTCCTCAGTCTCCCTTTTCTCTGCCACAGTTTTCTCTCCCTCCAGCCTCTTGACAGCATCAGCGTAGGACATTCTTCCATTTTCATTCCTCCTCATTCTGTTCACCTCAACCTCCCTCATTCTTCTTGGGCATTGCATCGCTCCTGTACGGTGGCCCCCTCACAGTTCACACACTTTACTGGCTGCTCCTGAGAGCCAAACACACATTGACCAGATTCACTGTTATATAGCACCCCTGACTCCTCCCACAGATACAGACAGCCAATCATAGCACCCTGACTCCTCCCACAGGTAGTGGCAGCCAATCATAGCACCCTGACTCCTCCCACAGGTACAGACAGCCAATCATGAAACATTCCCAATGATCTGAGACCACGCCCCTTAAAGGAACAGAGCTCTTCTTATCATCTTTACTACATCTGTAGGGATTAAGCATAGACTTTAGCCAGCCCTACTAGGGTGGGCGGCAGGGTGTATGGGCAACTCGGAAACTCCAAAGTTTTTCATATGAAGGAGTGGTTTTTAATCTTTTTGACACCAGGGCCCACTAATTATTCGGCATTTGAGCCATGGAGGACCACCATTTGATGACATTTTAGCCCCACAGACCCCAAAACTAAAGATTTATTTTGCTTTTGTCCACAATTCCAGGCTGGATTTGGGAAACCAAACAGTCCAACATCCAGATCAAAATGACCATTAATCTTCTACATTCTCTGGTTGTGTAGACTTGGGATAATTCACATGATGAATATTTTAACTCTTTGAGAGCGTAAACATGCAATCATTTGTACACTCTCAAAGAGTTACATCTGGTTAACCAACTTTCCACCATTTAGCTGGGGACCACCTGGAAACCACTGGTGGTCCCCAGATCACTGGATGAAAACCTCTGCCCACCCCTGCCCCCCTCTAGATCCGGCCCTGTTTTAGCTTGATCAGGTGATCAGGAATAGAATACAATTAATGTTTATTGGAAATTAGCAAACATTACAGTGACAGGTGCTGTTCTGTCGCATGTATTTAAAAGGATCCCTGGCTAATAAGACAAATGTGCCTTAAAACACTATACTTACCTTCTATAACTAAAACATGCAGATAAAAACACCTTCAATACTATATTTCTTTCGTAAATTGAGAATCTTTCACTCAATAGGAAGTGCTCTGGTAGCAGGATGATGATGTCACATGAGCATGGACATATGACATCATCATCCTGCGACAGGAGCAGTTCCTGTTGAGTGAAATATTCTCTATGAAAGAAAGATGCCATTAGTGTTTTTATCTGTATATTTTAGTTATATAAGGAAAGTATAATGTTTTAAGCGATG
This sequence comes from Benthosema pterotum, assembly GCA_039105355.1. Classification (NCBI taxonomy): domain Eukaryota; kingdom Metazoa; phylum Chordata; class Actinopteri; order Myctophiformes; family Myctophidae; genus Benthosema; species Benthosema pterotum. The sequence continues at coordinate 43,557,011 of CM076984.1, read as the reverse complement.
TTTACCTTATTAGACAGGGATCCTTTAAAATATCAGACAGATTCTGAACCACAACAAACCACTCAGGACCATTAAATTAACAACAACACACTCAACTCTATCTGTCAACTTCATTGCAATTCATTTCCAATTCTAAACTAAATGAGACATTTTGATGCTCGACAAAACTCTTGTCGATTCTGAACCGTTGAACTCCAAGCTGTTATCTGTGGAAAAAAAACGTTGTGTTGCTAAACTAGTAAGCCAAGAAATTATTTAAATGAGTTTAGATTCAGATTTAGACAGAAAGAGAGCCAGAGAGAGAGATCATATCATCGTGTTGTATTTGCTGTACTCTGTTTACAACAGATTACCTCTGTAAATAGTCATAAAACCCACACAGAGTTCTACATTTCATATCATTTGCTGCTATTTGCCCCCAAAGGATTCACACACTGAGTGAAGTAAATGCAAAACATCGAAATAATGTCTGTCAGTCGCTGCAACCGTTTATCCCTGGATAACCTTCTACTGGTGGGAGTCTGTATGAGCAGGGGCGGATCTAGGCATGGGGGGCAATGCCCCCCTAAATGCCCTGACTGCCCCGCCCCAAACATTATGGCATGCAAAAAAACCAAGATATTTCAAAGATATTTCAAATCAAAGTGCTTCTATTTAAAATGATGTGAACCACTACTACTGCTACTAACTAACTACAGCTGTGTCACCACTAAAACCAACAGCATTTCATCATTGAAACAGAAAACTCTCTGAGTCAGACCTTTAGCTTTATGCATGCTGCGTGTCTGTTGCAACTTCAACAACAACTGATGTTATTATTGATGCTTTACTTGACTAATAAGTCTGGAACTGAAAATGGTATGGGTGCGGCTTCATCGGCCATGGTGCGAAGCGACAAGGGCGATAAAGCCGCCCCCATGCCATTTTATCCTGCCCCCCCCCCCCCCCCCCAATTGGGAAATGTTACATCCGCCCCTGTGTTTGAGTCTGGCATAACAACGTCTGAGAGAAAATTAACCGTTCTTGTGTTTAACAGAGATACTCTTTTCTCTGAGTTGCATCATGCCAAAACACACACACACACACACACACACACACACACACACACACACACACACACACACGCACACACACACACACACGCACACACGCACACACACTTCTGTGTTTGTATTGTTTGTCTGTTGTTCCACCTACGTTTTGCGTGGGCGATGTATTCCCAGAGGAATAATACACACAAACAAATTGTTACGAGAGTGGACTCACAGAGCTCCTCCATGCTCCTCCAGCAGCGCCATCGCCCTGGCGCATAGGAGTGAACGGGAATATCCTAACTCTCCCACTAGAAGGCTCTGATCTCCTCTACCCTCACCCTCAACATAACCACCAGCATGTCACAGTGTGGACACAGGGCTTAAAACAAGGTCAATATCTACTAAAACCACTAGTCTCCTCTAACCCTCACCCTCAACATAACCACCAGCATGTCACAGTGTGGACACAGGGCTTAAAACAAGGTCAATATCTACTAAAACCACTAGTCTCCTCTCACCCTCAACATAACCACCAGCATGTCACAGTGTGGACACAGGGCTTAAAACAAGGTCAATATCTACTAAAACCACTAGTCTCCTCTCACCCTCAACATAACCACCAGCATGTCACAGTGTGGACACAGGGCTTAAAACAAGGTCAATATCTACTAAAACCACTAGTCTCCTCTAACCCTCACCCTCAACATAACCACCAGCATGTCACAGTGTGGACACAGGGCTTAAAACAAGGTCAATATCTACTAAAACCACTAGTCTCCTCTAACCCTCACCCTCAACATAACCACCAGCATGTCACAGTGTGGACACAGGGCTTAAAACAAGGTTAAGGGTACTAAAGGGTACTAAAACCACTAGTGTCCTCTAACCCAATTCTCTCAAGAAAACTTAACACGTGTCACAGGCAACTTTGACCCCCAGGTCAGGTCCTAACTGGCCCTAACAGTTCAGGCCCGACTAAATGGAATAGATTTTAGGCCGTACCCGGTCCTAAACTGTCGGGTTTGGGCACAATTTGAGAATTCGCCACAGATTAAAAAATAAAATGGCAATCAGCACCATATTCATAATAGCTAAATACAGAAAATAACTATTATCCTTACTATAATAAAATAATTCAATATATGTTATTCTTTCATGGGGCCCGAGGCCCTACCCAGCCCTACTGATTAGCATAGATTTTAGGCCCGACCCGGCCCTAAATGTCAGGTCGGGCCTGTTTGGGTTCGGTCGGGTTCGGGCAGAGTTTGAGAACTGTACTTTACACGTTCAAAGGTATAGAATCTACTCTAGAGCTAAAACATTCTATACGACTTTTAAAGAACTCTTCCAGGGAAACCCTGGATCTCCAGAGAGCACCCGTCTGCAGTTATCTACATAACGCACATGAGAGAGGGGCGATGCGGGGGACTATAAAACTGTAGAGGTTGTGGTACTAATCTATGCATTAAAAAAAGTTCCAGTTGTCCTCAGGTTACTAGAGTGTGCTGCACTGAATAATCCAAGTTGAAACGTTCTTTCCTGCTGAGTCATGATGCTTAGAAGCACTGTCATGAAAGCACAGGCTTTTATCCTTCAAATCTTCAACGTTCAGGCCTTATGAGACACGAGGTACACCCCCATACACTGAAATGTTGCTATAAACTAGTAAGCCAAGAAATTATTTAATCCACTCTGAAGTGAAAACATAATATAAAGATGTGCGCCACATTTTTCAACCATTTTCTAAAATATCAGATCTACAAACTCATCTTGACCCCTCAAGCCATGTTCAAAGGCAAGCTAGGAATGTAACCTCTGACCCCTCACATGACCATGTTATATGTGCAAGTACATATAACACATACAATACAAATTTATCCCTCTGGAGACTAATAAACTTGAAAATGGACTCAGACATAACTGGCTGGGGCATGCTTTTTCAACTTGCATCGTTCCAAGTCGGTCAGTGCCCGAGGAGCTGGCCGTTTCTTAGCCAATACCCAGTGATGGGCAAGTTACTAGGAAAATGTAGTAAGCTGCTCCCTCTGACCAGCCTCAACGGCTGGCAGAGCCGTGCCGTTCTGGCGAACATTCGGACGGCCGTTCTCTTCGGACAGACGGATGTTGTTGTTCCGCGTCGTGTCTTCCTCTGCGCCGACGGCGGTGGCGACCGTCCCACGCTCCACCGCACCTCTCACCTCTTGCGTCATTTCCCACGCGGCGCTGCACAGACCGCCGTTGGCTCGGAGGACGCTGCAGAACGCTCGTCGGAGAGACTCCTCCTCGGTGCTCAGGCGCTGGTACTCCTGTGTGATGTATCGGAGCTTTCGCTCCTCGTCACGCGCCGCGGCGCGCAGAGCGTTGACCTCCCGTGCCAGGTCGCTGCTCCGTCGTTTCTCGACGTTCAGAGCCGTTTGCAGCTCGTTCCTCCTGTGTGTCACGTCGGCCAGGTCAGCACGCAGCTGGTCCACGTCTGGACAGCGAGTTGCGTACACCCACATTGCTCCTCCCACCACCGCGGCGACGCTAAGCGCGGCGGCGACATCCCCAACCGAGACGTTACTCCGGATAAACTCGGCAACTCTGCTGAAAATGTTTTCGAAGACAAGCATGATGTGTTGTAGAGCAAACACTAAAACCAATGATAAAAACAGAATAGTTGACTGGCGTTAATCGACAGGCGATTTTCTTTATGGCGGCACTCCAGAGAGAATCGAGAAAAGACAGCAGACTATATTCTATATATGTCCTAAAAGTTTCCTAGAAGTGCCTCTTTTTTGTCTGGAATCTCCAGGCCTGAAAATAGATGATCTACATTGTGTTGAGCTTGTAGATAATTATAGCTTCGGTGCCACGGCGGTGAGAGTATCCTCACGTGTTCACCACAGATGTAGAGCAGCATAGTGCATGTTATACAGTAATGGTGAGCATCTCTGCACACAACAGGACATTCTTTTTACTACATAAAAGCTCATGAGTTCTGGAGGCAAATCCCCTCCAACGAATGCAGCCGGTAGACATCGCATCGCACCGCACAGAGAGAGAGTCTAGGGGAGAGTATTTGCATTTCTTTCACCATATTATTATGCTGAATGAACATGGTCTGGATACGGAGAGATTGCATCTTTTACAGGCCAGTAAAAGGACAAAAGGGAATGATGCCGCCTTTGATGTGTGTGTGTGTGTGTGTGTGTGTGTGTGTGTGTGTGTGTGTGTGTGGTGTGTGTGTGTGTGTGTGTGTGTGTGTGTTTGTGTCTAGTGTTGTAGTCAAGACCACCTAAATCGAGACCAGGGGCGGATCTAGGTATGGGCATGGGGGGGCAATGCCCCCCTAAATGCCCAGTCTGCCCCACCAAATTAAAGTGCTTCTATTTAAAATGATGTGAAACACTACTACTGCTACTAACTAACTACAGCTGTGTCACCACTAAACCAACAGCATTTCATCATTGAAAACAGAAAACTCTCTGAGTCAGACCTTTAGCTTTATGCATGCTGCGTGTCTGTTGCAACTTCAACAACAACTGATGTTATTATTGATGCTTTACTTGACTAATAAAAGTCCTGTGAAGTCCCTATGAAGCCGCACCCATACCATACCCCCACATGCACATAACAGCGTTTACAGACAGATTGTGTCTTTATCTAAAGAGGGTATAAAAAAATGAAAACTAAGCGGCTCTTTGCCATTTTCAACGGCGACCGTCTGCGTGTAAAAAGGGCCTCAGTCTAAAACATTTCAGATAACTGAAATATGACTAGAATTAAATGAAACGTTTAATCCAAAGACTATTAAAACTAAATCAAAAGCTGCAGGAAACACACATCAGCTTCAAAACAAGACTATCTATGACAGAGTTTAATCTGTAACATAATGTTATACAACTAGGCAATATCACACCAGAGGATTGTTTTACTGCCAATAATTAATTAATGGCATTGCAGCGCCTGCATTGCTGCAGGCGCTGGTTCCAAAAATTAACCAGTTTTTGGTGAATCCAGTGACTCCATAATAGTAGAAATAGTATGGGAACTCCACCCATTTTCAACATTTTTCTCTAACAGTGGACAAATGCAACTAAATAGTAGGAATAGTAGGGGAATTCCATCCATTTTCAGCATTTTTTTTTTCTGAGAGTGTACAAATGGAACCAAATGAACCCTGGGTTCATTTGGTTGAATTTGTTTGCTCTCAGAAAAAAAAAAGTGTCTAAAGAAATCCATTAACATGGTGAAAATACATCTTGATGATGTCATCAAGATGTACTGCTACTAACTAACTACAGCTGTGTCACCACTAAACCAACAGCATTTCACCATTGAAAACAGAAAACTCTCTGAGTCAGACCTTTAGCTTTATGCATGCTGCGTGTCTGTTGCAACTTCAACAACAACTGATGTTATTATATATGCTTAAACTTTCCTAATAAGACTCATGTAACCGGAAATGGTATGGGTGCGGCTTCATCGCCCGTGTCGCTTCGAGCCACGGGCGATGAAGTCGCGCCCATACCATTTTCACCTGCCCCGCTCCCCAATTATGAACAGTTTCACCCGCCCCTGGCTGCATGGCACCATGACACCCCAGGGTGTCACAGCACAGCATTCTATTATT
>CM076984.1:43546362-43548862 GCA_039105355.1 Benthosema pterotum | reverse complement strand
AAGCCAGTAGGTGGCGATAAGAAATATTTGGCGCAACACAGAAATGGCTGGTGTTAGCTGGTTTCCATGGTTACCCAAATACAATTTTCACGTAACCTGGTAGTAGTAAGGGACTATGTTATTGGAGTTATTGAATTGAAGTGAATTGAGGGGTATACCCTTCCTGTGAATTAAAAAAACAACAAAGGTCCGCAGCCGCTCCACAATTCCTACCATGATGCGCTATGGGGACTGATAAAAGTCTGGGATTCCGGGAGGTGGGAATGTCGTAACTCTTCTACTGGATGTTACATTAAAGTAGTCTACTAGACTACTTTAATATAACATCCAGTAGAAGAGTTACGACATAGAGGGGTCAGAAACTGAGCGCTCGTGCTGTTCAATGCAGCCTGAATAGGGACACCTTGGAAGTTGTTTGGTCACGTCATGAGCTGATAAGTATGAGACGTCATCGTTTTCGTTTCACGTGTCTACACGGCTACGCGGCTCAAGGAGAATTGAAAAAGGAGTTGTCGCGAAGGCACCCACGGGGGAGTCCACATTGGTTCATGGGAGGAAACAGGGAGGAAATCAGGAAGTCAAACCATCCAAGAGACCAATGGCATGCATGGTTTGCAAGCGTCAACCTTCCTGGAATGTACGTATGTCTGTTTCCTCCCATGGACCAATGTGGACTCCCCCGTGGTTGCCTTCGCGACAACTCCTTTTTCAATTCTCCTTGACGCGGCTCCGGATATTTTCGAATATCTTCACTTATTTATCCGTTTGCAGAAAACTCCGTTTGAGTGACGTAAAACGCCGTTTGCGTGTAGTAGAACGGCCCAAACGCAGGAATATTTCTGCGTTTGGCAAAAGATCCGGAGTCGTGTGGCCGGGGCCTCAGCTGCCTTATGGTAGCTGCCTAAAAACGCCTGGACAGCGCTCCACGCGCCCCAAGCTCTTCTCCCTCCTGGCCCCAAAACTGTGGAATGAACTTCCCCTGCAGTCAGAACCTCAGACTCACTACCTATCTTCCGCCGCAGTCTTAAGACACACCTCTTCAGACTCCATCTCAACCCATAGCACTTGTATTATATACCAATCCACAGTACTTGCTGCAATGACTTATATAGGTTGCCTAATGTATTACAATGTTTTTAGCGCTTCATTGTATGTTGTAAAATGTATTGTAAATCCTGATTAAATTGTAAACTTTTCACCATTGTAAGTCGCTCTGGATTAAGAGCGTCTGCTAAATGCCTAAATTGTAAATTGTAAATTGTATGGTGTCAACGTCAGTCTCTGAGGAGGTGATTGATTCTCTATATTTTAACCGTGCTTTCAATGCATTTTCTACACTCTGCTGATATGCTAATAATTTGTATTCAAATAACTTTATTAAAAGGCCTAACTTGTAATACTTAAACTTTTATATAATGGTGATAGACAAATACAGCTATTTATACTTTATTATTTATAATAAAGCTAGGGCGCGCACACACGCACGCGCACGCGCACACACGCACGTGCACGTGCACGCGCACGCGCACACACACACGCACACACACGCACACACACACACACACACACACACACACACACACCACACACACACACACACACACACACACACACACACACACACACACACACACACACACACTTTCTCTCTCCACCCCCGCTGTAGAGGAACGTTTTTTTCCGCACCCTGGCATCAGAAATAGGAATAGTTTTTGCCCTGTGTCAGCACAGGATGGGGCGCTTATGTAAGCGTGTTCGCATGTGTGTGTGTGTGTGTGTGTGTGTGTGTGTGTGTGTGTGTGTGTGTGTGTGTGTGTGTGTGTGTGTGTTTCTGTGGAGCTATATTTCACCTGTATATTGAGTTACAGGTTGGCACCTGATGGTGCCAAGCACAACAGGCACACGCATTCGGATCGACAAACGCACACACGCATACATGCACCCATGCACCCATGCATGCAAACACACACAGTGTAGTGAATGTCTGTGAAAAATGAGCTGTCCAATTGTCCTGGCGTTTGATTGGATGGTGGATGACACTGCACTGTGTTTTAGGGAATAGAGAAGAGAGTCTGGGACGTGTGGAGCGTTGTCCAGGGTGTTTTAGAGAAGGATAGAAGAGTCTGGGACGTGTGGAGCGTTGTCCAGGGTGTTTTAGAGAAGGATAGAAGAGTCTGGGACGTGTGGAGCGTTGTCCAGGGTGTTTTAGAGAAGGATAGAAGAGTCTGGGACGTGTGGAGCGTTGTCCAGGGTGTTTTAGAGAAGGATAGAAGAGTCTGGGGACGTGTGGAGCGTCGTCCAGGGTGTTTTAGAGAAGGATAGAAGAGTCTGGGACGTGTGGTGTTTTAGAGAAGGGAGAAGAGTCTGGGACGTGTGGAGCGTTGTCCAGGGTGTTTTAGAGAAGGATAGAAGAGTCTGGGACGTGTGGAGCGTTGTCCAGGGTGTTTTAGAGAAGGGAGGAGAGTCTGGGACGTGTGGAGCGTTGTCCAGGGTGTTTTAG
>CM076984.1:43533862-43541362 GCA_039105355.1 Benthosema pterotum | reverse complement strand
GTCATATACTACCTCTCAAAACATAACGGATGTATTATATGACAGATAATAAGATGAACCAGCGGTCCTCACGTCATATACTACCTCTCAAAACATAACGGATGTATTATATGACAGATAATAAGATGAACCAGCGGTCCTCACGTCATATACTACCTCTCAAAACATCGGTCTGTGTGAGGGCCAGAGGCTCAGTGTTGCAAACTGCCAAAATCCAAAATGCACTAGTGGCACTTCCAAAATGCACTAGAATGCGCTAGAGCTGTGGTCCCATTACTTATTCTGCAATTTCTGGGACTAATTTAGGAGAAATAACTGGCAAAATGATTGTCACAATAGCAATTCTTCTACATTTTCTAAATGTGTAGATTCTTGAAAATTAGGTCATTTAGATGCTTAAATATTGAGAGTATAAAATGAAACCAAATGAACCCGTAGGGGTTCATTTGGTTTAATTTTACGCTCTCAAGAGTTACAGATCTATAAGGGTCCATTCAGTTACCAATGGTCCTTTCTAGGAAGGAAGGAGGACTCTATCATAGGAGGAAAAATGGTGGAAAAAGTACAAAAATATATTACTTAAGTAAAAGTACAGATTTTCCACTTGAAAGTTACTTAAGTAAAAGTACAAAGTGCCCATTAAGACAATTACTTAAGTAAAAGTACAAAAGTACCTCAAATTAAATGTACTTAAGTATCAAAAGTACAGGGTGTTAAAATGTACTTAAGTACAAAAGTACAAAAGTACAAGTAAAAAGTACAAGATGCTTTTTCCTACAAAAAAGCCTGTCAAAAGTGGCTTAAATTATTTCAAATGTTGCAATATAGAAATAGTGTACACCACTGTCTACACCAATGGCATTAAATTACAGAACCCTGGGCCTACAGAATATGCATAAAACCCCATACCCAGAAGTGAGGGGCGCGCTTATCATTATCATCATACAAAATTTAGAGCCATTTCTGTCCCCACTCCTTAATCTTTAATGTTCGCCTTCAAAATTTACATGTTACACTTCATACTCAAAACTGTGCTTTAAATATTTGGGTTATACTAATTGGCCATTCATCAATGGCATTTAATGTCTGTGTTAGGACAATGCTTGTGTTTACATACAGTCCAGTCAAATGCATATTAGTAGAGGTCCCTGAATTGGGAAAGCTATTGTTAAACTTCTATTGAGAATAGGGACAACCGGGAATTATGTAATGCATTGGAGAGTCTATGGGTAGGCGCGAGTTTTCCCTGAATATCACAACTCTTCTACTAGATCAGGGGTTTTCAACAGGTGGTCCGGGGACCACCAGTGGTCCTTGAGAGGGTTCCAGGTGGTCCCCAGGCTAAATGATGGAAAGTTGGCTAACCAGATGTAACTCTTGAGAGTGTAAAAATGAAACAAAATGGACCCGCAAGGGTCCATTTGGTTTCATTTTATATTTTAACTCTCAAGAGTTGGTTTCATTTAATATTTTAACTCTCAAGAGTTAAAATATTCATCATCTGAATTAGCACCGCTTAAACAAGAGGTCTACACTGTTTTGTTTGCAATATCCAGCCTGTGTGAAAATGTAATTGAATGGTGGTCCGTGGCTCAAATGCTGAATAAATGGTGGTCCCTGATGTCAAAAAGGTTGAAACCCCCTGTACTAGATGACTCACTTCGTCACAGCGCAGATCTGGAGATCGAGGATATAGTTTTTCGTGCAGTCCACGGCAGGACTTATCTTATTATTATATTGCCATCACCTGCGTGGGTCAGTCGTGTAACTTTCCCGAAACGATCTGTGTTTGTGTTCTACAACACAGAAAGCTGTGATGATGAGCTGGTCCAAAATGCCGACACACACACGTGTGTGAGTGCGAGCGAGAGAGAGAGGGAGAGAGAGAGAGAGAGAGAGAGAGAGAGAGAGAGAGAGAGAGAGAGAGAGAGAGAGAGAGAGAGAGAGAGAGAGAGAGAGAGAGAGAGAGAGACAGAGAGAGAGACAGAGAGAGACAGAGAGAGACAGAGAGAGAGAGAGAGACAGAGAGAGAGAGAGAGAGAGAGAGAGAGACAGAGAGAGAGAGAGAGAGAGAGAGAGAGAGAGAGAGAGACAGAGAGAGAGAGAGAGAGACAGAGAGTGAGAGAGAGAGACAGAGACACACAGAGAGAGAGGCGGCGCAGCACGGACGCTTCTCTGTGTGGGTGTGAATGAACGAGGGAAGACGGTGACTTTATAAACGGGATAAAGCCGGCATTTATCGTATATTTTGCGCGGAAAATGTAGCGAGTAACGAAGGCTCTAATTTTAATGTAGCGGATAAAAAGTACGATTTTTTGCTCAAAAATGAAACGAAGTAAAAGTAAAAATTCACGGAAAGAAAAATATAAATAAAAGTACAAATTCTCAAAAAATGTACTTAAGTACAGTAGCGAAGTACTTGTACTTCGTTACTTTACACCACTGCTGTCAACCAATTTCACCCCAACTCACCAGCAAAAAAGCACTAGATTTTCCGCCAGGAGTTTTTTCCAGTAATGTTGGCGCTGGGGGGGGGGGGTCTGAAAAGAGCTAAATATAGTGACAAATGCACCAAATTGGCAACAATGCAGAGGCTGAGACTCTCTATTGGTTTGAGAAAAACAAATTTAGGTATTCATGCGTGGCATTTCTACGGCAATCTAGTCAGGAAAACGCACCAGTTTACACACACGCATGCATGTGCTAATGCATCTGTGCATGCCGTGCATGTGTGCGTGTGCGTGTGCGTGTGTGTGTGTGTGTGTGTGTGTGTGGTGTGTGTGTGTGTGTGTGTGCGTGTGTGCGTGTGTGTGTGTGTGTCCAGGCCACTGAAAGGTTATGTTTACCATTTGTCTGGGTTTTGACGGAAGACAGAAGGGCGAGTGGGGACAACACACACACAACACACACACACACACACACACACACACACACACACACACACACACACACACACACACACACACACACACACACACACACACACACACACACACACACACACACACACACACACACATCCTTAATACATAGACTGCGGTCCTTTACTGTCCTATGCCACGGCTCAAGCCAGTGGATTCGGTAAAAAAACCCTTATTTTGAAGCACCAGATCTCCTAAACAGGATGTGCGATGATGTCAAGCTGTTTCTGATGTCTTGACTAACCTGTCCTCTGACGATCTGAGCAAAAAGTTCTAGGTCAAAAGTCAGGAAGTGACGTCTAGCCTTAGTTGATCTACCCATGCACTTCACGACATTCAGGGGCAGGTTGTCAGGAGAGAATGGGTGGGAATGGGACGACAAAAATGGGACAAAAAAAAAGTTGTCGCGACAATTCTGTTCCAAATGCAAGTCAACAACGGGATCTTTATCAGACTTTTCTTTTTACAAAGGCTTTCTATTAGCCGGTTTTTAAGTTGCCCTGCTTTTAAACAATTGCCTTTTTAGCCTTGCTGTATTGTTTTTATATCTAGCTTTTTTATCTCCTTTCTTATTTTTCTTACCTCATTGTAGCACTTTGAGATTTGTTTCAAATATGTTTCAAATATGTTATACATAAAATTTATTATTATTATTACGATGTGCTGGGACTAACAGTTGGATTAAAGAATGAAATCTACAATTTGTCGTTTTCTGCGTCTTCGTCGTTACCGGCGGACGGGACCGTGCACGACGCGCACGACTTCGGCGGGCGAGGAATTAAACATTCTGGAGCATTGAGGATGTTGCGTGGGTGGACACACACACACACACACACACACACACACACACACACACACACACACACACACACACAGTCACAATCGCTCTGTCCAATCTCTGGTGCTGCGTGATTGGGGAACTAATCAAATGTCAGGCGCTGTGGGTGCGGGGGGGGGGGGGTGCAAGGGGGGGGCGTGGGGTTCCTCCATGAATACAGATCAACCACCCAACACACGGCTGGCTGCGCGGCCGGAGGTAATCATTGATAATGAACGGCAATCGACGATGTGATGAAACAGAGGGGGCAGGGGCGGATGTAACATTTCAACAATTGGGGGGGTGGGGGGGGCAGGACAAAATGGTATGGGTGTGGTAAATCGCCCGTGATGGGCGATGAAGAATATTTTAACTCTTGAGAGTGTAAAAATGAAACCAAATGGACCCGCAAGGGTCCATTTGGTTACATCTGGTTAACCAACTTTCTATCATTTAGCCTGGAGACCACCTTGAACCTTAGGTAGTCAAGTTAGCCCTACACTTAATTATGTTTAGTACTCACCCTATGTATTTGTTTCTCACATGTTGTTCCTTTCTATCTGTAGCAAAGGACATCTGATGATGGAGTTCCCCTCATGAAGACCAACTTAAGTCCTGGTCCACATATTGTATATTATGTATATTACTGTATATTGTACCAATATATATTAATTCATCTGTATCCTGTGTACGCATTCAAACTTGTCCTGTTATTGTTATTATTTATTGTGATCATGTCATTTGGACATTAATTGGTCCCAGTTGTTCCAGCTCGTTCTGTTAACCAATCAGATGTACACTCCCCTCTTTAAAAGGTGTTTCCAATTTCATTGTCACAGTAATCCTGAAGAAGAGCCTAAGTGATCGAAACGTTGATTAAAAGCAATCGGAGCTGAGTCTCTACAAACCAGTGTTGTGGACCTTATTTCTTTTCTATGAACATTTTTGTCCAGCACCTGGGCCAAAGATCGGATGTGCATGCTTTATTTCTTTTTATTACATGGCTTGAATGAATGCTCCAATCAGAAGCCAGCGTTCTGGTCATGTGAGCGGTGACATATTACACTATAATTCACCGCTCCGCTCTATATTGGACCGCTGCATAATCAAGGTCCCCAAAGTGCAAACAGCTGTGTTCATATCAATCCGCGCTGCGCTTCCGCATTTAGCTCCAGCACACCGTTAGCGGGTCCATTTGGTTAGCTACGTATTTGGTTGTTTACATGCCGTTAGCGGGTCCATTTGGTTAGCTACGTATTTGGTTGTTTACATGCCGTTAGCGGGTCCATTTGGTTAGCTACGTATTTGGTTGTTTACATGCCGTTAGCGGGTCCATTTGGTTAGCTACGTATTTGGTTGTTTACATGCCGTTAGCGGGTCCATTTGGTTAGCTACGTATTTGGTTGTTTACATGCCGTTAGCGGGTCCATTTGGTTAGCTACGTATTTGGTTGTTTACATGCCGTTGCCGTCACCCTCTCAAGGACCACTGGTGGTCCTCGGACCACGAGTTGAAAACCACTGACGTAAGCCATGTAATAAGCGGGATAATCAGTGATCGAACCAGTGATTTGTTTCCTAACTGAGTTATTAGGAAACAAATCACCGGTTCGTCGGGTATTATCCCTTACTTAGTTTACCACCTGGAACCTTCTCAGGGACCACTGGTGGTCCCCAGACTACCTGTTGAAAACTCCTGGGTTAAACTATGGAGACATCAGAACTACTGCATGCAGAACTCAGTCCCAATCTTCTGCCACAATCTGAAAACAACACACTCCTCTTCAGACTCTTCAGACTCCATTTATTTCACAACACATTTCCTCTCATTTCCGCTGGGATTGATGAGGAGAATGAATGAGTGTGACAGCGTTGGAACAGACGCGTCCTGTCTCTTGTTGTTCACAGTGATGTTGTCTTTTTACTTTGTTTCACAAAAAAAATGTTCTGCTTGTAAATCTGTCCATGTGTTCAAAAGTTAGAGCACAGGATATGTTACGACAATAGGACTGTTCCTGCTCTTCCAATTAGCGCAGTGGTTTTCAACCAGTGGTCCCTGAGAAGATTGGACAGTTGGTAACCAAATGGACCCTTATAGATCTGTAACTATTGAGATCGTAAAATGAAACCAAATGGACCCGTAAGGGTCCATTTGGTTTCATTTTATGCTCTCAAGAGTTAAATTATATTTAAACACTTGGGTTACTTCATTTTCAAGAATCTACACAACTAGAAAATGTAGAAAATGTAATTGTTATTTTGACCAACGTTTTGCCAATTATATCTACTAAAACCACTAGTCTCCTCTAACCCTCACCCTCAACATAACCACCAGCATGTCACAGTGTGGACACAGGGCTTAAAACAAGGTCAATATCTACTAAAACCACTAGTCTCCTCTAACCCTCAACATAACCACCAGCATGTCACAGTGTGGACACAGGGCTTAAAACAAGGTCAATATCTACTAAAACCACTAGCCTCCTCTAACCCTCAACATAACCACCAGCATGTCACAGTGTGGACACAGGGCTTAAAACAAGGTCAATATCTACTAAAACCACTAGCCTCCTCTAACCCTCAACATAACCACCAGCATGTCACAGTGTGGACACAGGGCTTAAAACAAGGTCAATATCTACTAAAACCACTAGCCTCCTCTAACCCTCAACATAACCACCAGCATGTCACAGTGTGGACACAGGGCTTAAAACAAGGTCAATATCTACTGAAACCACTAGCCTCCTCTAACCCTCACCCTCAGATACTACATACATATTGGAGAGGTCATTGCATGGGTTCAATTCCTAGTCCCGGGTGGCACATCTGGTTAACCAGATGTAACTCTTTGAGAGTTACATTTTTACACCCTCAAGAGTTAAAATATTCATCATGTGAATTATCCCAAGTCTACACAACTAGAGTATGTAGAAGATTAATGGTCATTTTGATCTGTATGTTCCAGGCGAGCATCTAGCGCATTCTACTGCATTTTGGAAGTGCCACTAGTGCATTTTGGATCTTGTCCAGGCCACTAGGTGGCGCAGGCCACCGGGAAAACTCCCTGTACTCCAGATGGCCAATCCGCCCCTGACTGACTGTGTGTGTGTGTGTGTGTGTGTGTGTGTGTGTGTGTGTGTGTGTGTGTGTGTGTGTGTGTGTGTGTGTGTGTGGTGTCAGTCAAGACAGTCACACAGCCGTGTGCCGCAGTGGTGAATCTGCTGAACGGAGCACTGTGTGTCAAAGAGCCACCGTGTCATCTAAGGACCGATGCTCTACACTGTGAACTTTACATGTCTGACTCTGATTAATATTCTAGAGAGAGAGACAGAGTCCATGATGGATGGGTCAGGGAGACCCATGTGCTTTAAACCGTTGTTTACCAAAGTGCTGTGAATATTCTTTTACTACATTTAAAAATATACAGTAAATTTGGCCATTCTACCGAGTTGGTTCAAATTCAATGTTTAACAGAGTTTAACAATGAAGTGGATTTTTCATGCTAATTTGGAAAAAAAGAAAAACAACCTTTTGACCATATTCAGGCGTTTAAATGCATTGGATTGAATGGGTGCGAATGGGACAAAAAAAAAAAAAGTTGTCGCTGCAATTCTGTCCGAAATGGAAGTCAACAACAGGATCTTTATCAGACGATAAAGACACTAATAGTTGGATTAAAGAATGGAATCTACATTTTATCGTTTTCTGCGCCGTCGTCATTATGGGCGGACGGGAACGCGCATCCTGACCGCGGTACAGGAGT
>CM076984.1:43491362-43528862 GCA_039105355.1 Benthosema pterotum | reverse complement strand
TGTGGGTAGTAATGAGGACAGTGAATGCAGTGTGTTCTTAATGCATATAATCAGCCTGGGGCTTCGCTCGCAGCACATTTCATCAGCAGCAGCAGAACCCTCTGCATCGCTGGCAGCAGCACTGTACTGGATATACTGTATGCTGTCTGCTAGGTCTATTCTATGAGGAAAACACTTCTATCTGCTAGAAAGAGTGTATTCTATGAAGAAAAGACTTCTATCTGCTAGAAAATAGTGTATTCTATGAAGTATACACTATGGTCCGCTAGAAAAGAGTGTATTTTATGAAGAAAACATTTCTACTCACTAGAAATAGTATATTCTATGAAGTGTACACTTATACTTACTGGAAAGAGTGTATTCTATGAAGAGTGTATTCTATGAAGTGCACACTTCTATCTGCTAGAAAAGAGTGCATACTATGAGGAAAACACTTCTACTCACTAGAAAGAGTGTATTCTATGAAGTGTACACTACTCTCTGCTAGAAAAGAGTGTATTTTATGAAGTGTACACTTTCATCTGGTACACTTCATAACACACACACACACACACACACACACACACACACACACACACACACACACACAGCCTCCAAAATGATATGGTACGTTACTGCGTTTGTGTTTAAACGAGAGACAACAAGATAATTTTATGACGATTTTGATGATTTTATGATCAACTTTGAGAGAGAGAGAGAGAGAGAGAGAGAGAGAGAGAGAGAGAGAGAGAGAGAGAGAGAGAGAGAGAGAGAGAGAGAGAGAGAGAGAGAGAGAGAGAGAGAGAGAGAGAGAGAGAGAGAGAGAGAGAGAGAGAGAGAGAGAGAGAGAGAGAGAGAGAGAGAGAGAGAGAGAGAGAGAGAGAGAGAGAGGAGAGAGAGAGAGAGAGAGAGAGAGAGAGAGAGAGAGAGAGAGAGAGAGAGAGAGAGAGAGAGAGAGAGAGAGAGGGAGAGGAGAGAGAGAGAGAGAGAGAGAGAGAGAGAGAGAGAGAGAGAGAGAGAGAGGAGAGAGAGAGAGAGAGAGAGAGAGAGAGAGAGAGAGGAGAGAGAGAGAGAGAGAGCGAGTGAGAGAGAGAGAGGAGAGAGAGAGAGAGAGAGAGAGAGAGAGAGAGAGAGAGAGGAGAGAGAGAGAGAGAGAGAGAGAGAGAGAGAGAGAGAGCGCATATCACTGTCATCATTCAGAACTTCTCATCTCCAACTTGGTACAAAACTCACAAAACTCTCTTAAAAAGTGGAACTTTATCTTTTTTCCTTAATTTGATCTGGTGAACAGAAGCAGTTTCTACTGTAGGTGAGTTCTGATCATAGATTCTGTTTCTGAGTCTCCAGCAGCCCTGCAGATATTAAAACCAGCAGGTTGGTTCAGATCTCAGCCAGGCTGGCCCGTCGCTGAGCATCAAACACTGATCTTTCATCAACACGCAGCAGCAGCAGCAACGCTGGCGTCTTTAACGTGTCTATACAGCGTGTGATCTGTTGCACACGTGTGTCCTCTAAGCGTCAGCGCCTCAGAGCCAAACGTCTTCTTTAATGTCAACACAAACTGAGGCTTCATGGAAATAAAAGAAGCAGAGTGTGTAGAAAGGTCATCATGGTCAGCTGAACTCAGAGCTTCAACAAATCAGAGACACACTGAGCTTCACAGAGCTGCTGTCCTTCTGACCAAAACATAATAATAAAAAAAAAAAGATGAAATATGATGTTACTATAGAGCAGTGGTTTTCAACCTTTTTGACACCAGGGACCACCATTTATTCAGCATTTGAGCCACGGACCACCATTTGATTACATTTTCACAAAGACCTACAACTAAATAATTATTTTGGTTTTGTTAAAAAATTCAGGCTGGATCTTTGCAAACAAAACAGTGTAAGCTTCTCAATTAAGCGGTGCTAATTCAGATGATGAATATTTTAACTCTTGAGAGTGTGAAAATGAAACCAAATGGACCCGCCAGGGTCCATTTGGTTTCATTTTTACACTCTCAAGAGTTACATCTGGTTAACCAGCTTTCCATCATTTAGCCTGGGGACCACCTGGAGACCTCTCAAGGACCACTGGTGGTTTAAATATAATTTAACTATTGAGAGTTCAATTATAGCATCCATTTGGTTATCAACTGTACATCATTTAGCTGGGGACCACCTAAAATCCTCTCAAAGACCACTGGTGGTCCCCGGACCACTGGCCTAAACACGGACCTCCAACTCATTTCTTTAAGGCCCACTACATGAAGGAATTGGGTAATGTTCCACAGTAGCTCTGAGACCAGAGAAAACACCACATTAAGGAGAGGTGTTTGGATGTTTGGACGTTTGGAAGGGCAGCCGAGTGAAATAAAAAGTTTTAAAAGGGTCAGAACAGCGGGGTCAAGTCACACTTTATTGAAAGTCTTTGAACTAAATTCATTAGTGCACTACATTACGCTGGCAGGTGTTGAAAGCACAGACGTCTGGTACTGAGACCAAATGGGGTCAGGGTTAGGGTTGGGACAAAAAGGTTCTTTTTTTAACTCCTAGCACACCAGCATGTATTGATACATTGTGGTTTTATAATGACAGTGTTATTTTCTCAATGATGAGCTCTTATTTTGGAGAACCAAAATGTCCAGACTGGAAGTGACTGTGAGTGAGTGATTGCTAACGATCAACGGGCAATGGTGTTGAGCATAGCAATTGATTGATATGGTTTAAATAATGTTGCTGTTTTTGTGCTGAAGGGATATTACACTTTCAAAAAAAACTTTGTAATTTTATGGTCTACTCAGTCTCATGTGAACACACCAGACAGTTTATAAGTTACTCCTCTCAGTATTTAGATATTTGATGTTCATTAATCTGCCATTAGTCTGCCAGACCCAAACCCATTATAACTTAAAACTCCATTTCAACCATGGCAGATTATTCTAAAACAACCCATCTTTTTTCTGGTGACTGATATTGTCCTCCTAATACGTGAGAGGGCTGTGGGATTCCATTTACAGTTTTCATTTATTTTTAAAATATTGTTTTGTTCATTTGCCTGGGTATGGCCATATATGGAACCTGCTACATTTTCCAAAACAATATTTTAAAAATAAATGAAAACTGTAAATGAAATTCCACGGCCCTCCCACGTATTAGGAGGACAATATCAGTCACCAGAAAAAAAAAGATGGGTTGTTTTTGAATAATCTGTCATGGTTAAAATGGAGTTTTAACTTATAATGGGTTTGTATAGGAAGGT
This sequence comes from Benthosema pterotum, assembly GCA_039105355.1. Lineage (NCBI taxonomy): Eukaryota > Metazoa > Chordata > Actinopteri > Myctophiformes > Myctophidae > Benthosema > Benthosema pterotum. The sequence goes on along the minus strand of CM076984.1, from coordinate 43,525,640 downwards.
GGCGAAGGCGCTGAAATGAACATCCAATATCTAAATAGTGAATGTAGTAACTTATAAACTCAGGGCTTGACACTAACACTTGCCCGAGGCAAATAAAAAAAAATGGTGGGGCAAGTGAAGACTGCTACCTGGTTGCCCGATTGTGCAAGTGTGCAACTTAGTGCACTATAACACAACACAAGATAAATTTGTCTTGAAGGCAGTCATTGCACTCTGCCTCTGTGTCTTTCCCTGCTTTCTAGCTGTCCACAATTCCAGGCTGGATTTGGGAAACAAAACAGGCAAATTAGCAAAATGACCATTAATCTTCTACAGTGTAGACCTGGGCTAATTAGGATGATGAATATTTTAACTCTTGAGAGTGTAAAAATGAAACCAAATGGACCCGCAAGGGTCCATTTGGTTTCATTTTTACGTTCTTACATCTGGTTAACCAACTTAACTGGGGACGACCTGGAACCCTCTCAGGGACCACCTGTTGAAAACCCCTGGTTTAAAGCACCCAAGTAGGGAGTAAATGTAAATGCAAAATTTACAATATATTTTTGGGGGGCAAGTGACCATGACCTGAGGGCAAGTAGAACCTGACTTGCACTTGCCCGATGGGAAACCGCCTCGGAGACCTTAGGGTCAACCCCTGAAACTGTCTGGTGTGTTCACATGAGACTGAGTAGACCATAAAATGAAAGTGTAATAATCCTTTAAGTAGCAGAGTGCAGCTGACTACTACTGCAGGGTTTTCTATCGGAAAGAACTATAGATCTGGGTTTCTCAGGGTGGAACCATGAGGGTTAAAGAACTAGATCTGTGGTTCTCAGGGTGTGGAACCATGAGGGTTAAAGAACTAGATCTGTGCTTCTCAGGGTGTGGAACCATGAGGGTTAAAAAACTAGATCTGTGCTTCTCAGGGTGGAACCATGAGGTCAAAACAACATTTGGCAACATTTGAAGACATTGTTTAAAGGTGCAATCAACCAGAAACAGTGGACCTGTTATTATTGATCGCACCGGAAAAGCTGGCTTTGGAGTTTTTAAGCCTCTGAACCAATCGGAGTGTTGCAGTTACATCCCTTAAGTTCAGACGATATGGGACAGGTACAGGACTATCACAGGAAGCAGTTTGTTTACGGCAGGCAAGGCAGGCAGCCTGCCTGCCTGTATTTCCTTAAAAATGGAGGTCTGAAAAAAATCATTAGCATGGTTTAATACCTCTGATGACATCATCATCAAGATGTATTTCACCACGTTAGTGATTTTTCTTTCAGACCCATTTTTCCTGAGAGCCAACCAACATGTCAAACTGCAGGACATGACATGATACAACAAAAATAAAAAATCCTCAATGACTCAACCCTGGTCGATGCTGAGTCACATATATGTTAAAGTGCTGATTGAGTTAGATTATAGTTTCTGAAGTTAGATTTCATTTCCTGACACTACATTCTAGTTCCCGACACTAGATTCTAGTCCATGACACTAGATTCTAGTCCATGACACTAGATTCTAGTTCCTGACACTAGATTCTAGTCCATGACACTAAATTCTAGTTTGTGACACTAAATTCTAGTTTGTGACACTAAATTCTAGTCCCTGGCGTGAGGTTCTAGTTTTTCTGGAAAAATCTCTTTCTGTGTCAGTGATGCTTAACATATTTCATAGGAAGAACCCCCAGAAATATCTGTTATTTAGCTGCAGAACCTCATCTAAAAACATATTGTTCTAGGGATCACCCAGAAGCAAAGATTTGAGTTAAAAATGTTTGCTTCTGAAATAATGTATTCAAAGATTTGCACCACATTTTCACATTAAAAAAAAAAAAAAAAAAAAAAAAAAAGCAGAACTGCAAGCTCACATCGTGCCACTTGGTGGCACGATGTGAGCTTGTTGATCTGCTATTTTTCAACAGCTAAAACACCAAAACGCGTTCAGTACACACAGGGTCAAACACACTAATACACCGTCTGGATGCCAGAATGGGATTAAAAACAAAGTATAAACAAAGTAAGTAACAAAGGACCAGTGTTGGGGAATATTACTTAGGAAAGTAATATATTACTTATTACTTATTACTCCTTTAGAAAAGTAATAATATTACATACTTATTACTTGGATGCAAAAGTAATATGTAGTATATTACATATTACTTTTTTATATTACTTTTGCACCCAGAGCCCTGAAAAAAGGAAAGTAGCTACAACTACACAATCTGTCAGCTTCTTTTAGAGCTGAATCTAAAGAGGAAGAATAACAAGAGTCACAAATCAGCCAAACATCAATTGGGTGACTGTTGCCCCCACCACCTGACTACGGATAAGCAGGTGAAGATGGATGGATGTATTTAGATAAATGTATTTAGATGAATGAATACAGACATCCCACCCTGGAAAAAAATACTAAAATATATTAATATTTATATGTCACACATGATTAACATAGCCTACCATAGATTACAGTTGCAGTAGGCTGTTATTTCAGTCAGTGGATTGTTATTTGGTTACAGTTCTGTCTGTCAACTATGTTTTAATGCAAAATTAAAATGTATGATAAACATACATAAGCATAAGATCTTTTTGATTTAATATTGAGTATATGAGGGCTTATAGCTCCAGTGGCTTAATTGATGATTAAGCACTGGCATCGCGTAATCAGAACAGCTGTGTAGCCTAAGGGAAATCTCCTGACAGACAACGCATCGAGTGTGGACATTTAGCCCAGCTATTATGAGATAAAACACATATTATAAACGCATGACTTATATGGCAAATGAAAATATCCTTGGATATACTTGGACCACAGTTGGAATTATTGCAATCGGGTGAGCATGGCCTGAGAGTTTTTAGATTCAAATCTCAACAAAGAATCACCGGAGTTTGTTAAAGGTAAGAGCAACGCAGAGCATTAGCGCCAACTCCGTTCTCTTTAAGTGGCCAGTCCAAGCGCGGCTCTTCTACATAGACTTCTATTGAGGATCGGGACAATAAATATGGACAACAAGCTGCACAAACAGCTTTCGAGCGCTACGTTTCTGACGCCTCAATGTCGCAGCTTTGACACCAGATGTCTTTGTACGTCTGCCTAATAAAAATCCGCTGCTCATCTTTTTTCCGATCAAACTAAAGTCGCATTAGCTCATCTCCCTTCACCAACGCAATACTGTTGAACGCAGCAGCATGACAAAAGTAACGAAGTAATATTAGCAGAAGTAACTGTAATATTATTACTATTTTCTAGGAGGTAGTGTCGTTACACTACTCGTTACCTGAAAAAGTAGTAATTAAGTGACCAAGCAGTGACTTGGTCACTTAATTGATATTGCTGCTTTTCTCCTTCTTACTTCCGCCAGAAATAGCTGTTCTGGCTGAACCGTGCAGTCGGTTTTCGCGAAAATTGGTAATCTGGTAGAGGGTGATGCCAAACGGTGATGATGCGAAGCCTGTGACCACTGGTCAAATGGTGGCGCTATAGCACTCAACTGAAATTGCAAACTTTAAACACTTATAACTTATGAACTGCTTGACTCTCAGAAATGTAACTTATATTCACTTATGCGTCTGCTTATGCCGAACAACTTTTGTATTCTGACTTTTGACCTCTGACCTTTAGATGAACCGCCATCTTGAATTATATGTAAAACAGTTAAAATGTCTGTTCTCCTACAATCTTTGATCAAAATGCATAACAATGACCTACACATGAACTTTGGAGCCATACGAATATGAAAATAGGTGTGGATTTTGTTTTAAGTGAAAAAATTATGTTTTTACGAGCCAATGAAAATTGCTCGTTTGTGAAAATGATTCTAATGCCCCTAATCTACACATGCAGCGTAATATGCTTCTGATATTTTACAGTTTTGTAGAGGGGGATGCCAAATAGCAGCAAAACCAGTCTTACTCAAATTGCTCAAATGGGGGCTGTTACGTGTATTATTATGGGGGAACAGACAGACAGACAGTGCAGGCAGCATGTGTTCCTCCCCTCTATATTCTGCTCTCCTCTCCTTCTCTCCAGTTTGTCAATCATACTCACAGGTCCAGCCCACTCATCTCCAGTACCAGCCCACTCCTCCACCTCTCACCACCGGTTGGGCCACCACGCATCTGTCTCCTCCAATCACCTCCATCATCAGACTATATAAGGCACCTGTTGTCTTCCACTCACTCCCTTTCCAGCCTGCCAGCAGACAGCAGCTCCAAACCATTCAGTGTCCTAAGCATACCAGTTTTGCCAGTTTGTCCAAATACAAGTCAAATAGTAGTCCTTAGAAGTTGTCCTAAACACAGCCATTTTGTAAAACCAGTCTTTGTTGTTAAAAACGAGGCTATTCGGTAAAGCCCTACTCTAGCCACAGTCTCACAGTAAAAGTACTGTTAAAGTACCGTACTGTACTGTTTATAATCAGAGTACTTTCTTTTGTTTGTAGTTCTAGTATTTAAGTTCAGCCTTCCCATTTTGAGTTAAGTTCTTCAGGGAAGGGACAGGGGAAGACAGGGTACCCTGTACATTTTGCAACACGTAGGTAACTCCCGTGTTTTTTTACACAGGTTAGAGGTGAGTGCCACATGTTGTAATTTCCTTTTTTTGAAGGTAGAGTAGGAATTGTTTGTTTGAGTAATTCCCGGTAGGTTAGAGGGTTGGGGTTCTAGGTAGGTGTGTTGTTGATTGTAACTTTTTCTGGCACCACCAGTCCCTTCCCTTAGCTTTTTGTATTTTCTGTTCAGTAACCTTACTACTTTAATTCAATAAATTGTAACCCTCAGTTTTCCATATATATATATATATATATATATATATATATATATATATATATATATTGTGTGTGTGTTGCATGTAGCAGGGAGACCTGTCTCCAGACAATCAGAGCCATCTAGTAGAAGAGTTGCGACATTGAGGGGTCAGAAAACCGCCTGGTCACGTGGTTCTCATACTCGAGCCCATAGGCTTCAATGCATTCAGTAACTTCCGGCTGTCACTATCCAACAGAAGTTTATGTAGACGGACTGGCCCCATGAAGTGAACAGAGTTGGGTAACTGTCTATTTCCAGGGCTCTGCAGACAATGATCTGTGGCCACTCCCCAAACACTCACCCACTTGCAGGTGGCCACTGACAGCCCCTCCCCCACTATAAAGCCAGGGACTTAGTCATTCAGTCTCCTATTGCTGTCAACATGCACTGAGTGAGCAAGGTAGGCATTAGGTGTTTTTTATGCTAAACCATCACTCACATTATTGTATGTAGTAAATGGTTCTGTTGTTCCTAGGTGCTCTCCTCCTAGTTCTGGGCGCTGAGGGACAAAGCTCCTGTTGGGTTGTTTGCACTTAACTGGAGGTATGTTTATGCACAAGGAGCTTGTAGATCAGCCATTTCTAATTGACACTTTACTATTTGTATAATTTTACACTGTGGTTCAGTATTCTTCAGGTGACCTCTGCATAAGCCTCAGTACTGCTCAAGAGCTCTTTTGTTTGTTTTCTTGCACTTAACCAGAGGTATGTTTTAAAGGTAGGGGAAGTGATTTGAAATTCATGGTGTAGTACCAGCCTGGTGCATAGGGCCCCCAAAGTAGCTACACTATGTGAACCTGCTGCTCTCTCCTGATTGGAGGAGAATTGTGGTGACCTGGGGGAACGTTTATTAGCTCTCTGCTAACGTGGGGGGGGGGGGGGGGGACTCCATATGTGGTTTCCACACCTTATAATAGAGCATTTTAACAGAAAAAAATATTTTTTGGTGATATCTGACAAAAGTGAAATCACTTCTCCTACCTTTAAGCAAGGAGCTTGTAGATCGGGCCATTTTTAAATGTTCATGTTTGAATGTTTTATGATATATTGTGATTTATGTACTCATATGGGTTTTTGTTACACTTCCAGTGTAGACGGGTGTAGCCTACATGACCTGTTGGTGGACTGTTGCGGTGGCCATGACAGCACACACACAAACACACACACACACACACACAACACACCACACACACTCTGTCTGTCAATCAGTGTCTGTGCTTAACTCCCTCTGTCTCTCCCTCACTCAGTGTGGCACCCAGCTGGCACCTGCAGCAAGTTCCCCCAATCAGCCATGCTCTCCTCCTGCATAAAAGCCAGCTCCTTCGTCTGATGGCAGATAGAGACCAGGAACAGCTCAGCAGCCCAGCTCTGTTCTTGTTAGCCTTTGTTTTCAGTTTCTTTAGTTAGTTTATTTTGTTTGGCCTGGAGATGGCCGGCAGCCTTGGTTTTCGTTATGTTTTAGTTCTGGTTTAGGATTCATTTGTTAAGTTAGGGCGAGGGGTGGGAACAGCTTCGAGTCCCTAGGGGTGGCCTGGGCCCCTCCTGTTTGCGGCATCTCCAGGTCTTCCTTTGTTCTCCTTGTTTGGTAAAGTAATCATGTAAATATTTCATTACAAGTAATCAGATTACTTAAGTATCCCTACCAGTTCAACCAGCAATGCTGCCTTGTACAAATGTTAATCTAATACTTTTGGAGTGGTTGTTAATAAAAAGTTAAACCTTGCCATTCTCTGATGTCCTTCTTTTATGTTGGAGTTCCATTTTAGCCACCTCACTGCTTTTACAATGGAACTTGCATGGCTCATCAATGAAATGTTTAAATTACTTTGAAAATAAAATCATTTGACCATCAAATATATAATGCAGCCTGGCATTGGTCATTTTATGAATCACATTCACTGTTAACATTGATGTGTAGGCTCTTGTTTTGAAGCATTTTTTATCATAGATAATCATTGATTAAGGGTAGTTGTTTGTTGAAAGGATACACTTCATAAAAACGTACTGCTGTAAACCAGTTAAACTTTTATATTGTATGTAGAGTTTCACATCAGAATGTGGCAGATTGTCACACCCCCATGTCCTATTGCTTCAGTTTTCTTATAAACTGATTTGTCTTGTGTTTTGTTTATCCACTGCTGCGTGCTGATCTAAAATCCAATTTTAATGCAACGCTCCAGAGCCATTTAGAGACGGAGTTGCGCCAATGATGGGGTACACAGTTACATTTGGTTAGTCACGTGATCAGTGGTCACAGTGAGCCTAACGGTGACAAATCAGGTCTAGTGTCTGAAACACATTGAAGTGAGTAAGATGAGATGTAAAATGACAGCCGGTTTGAATTATTTAACAGTAACAATTAAAGTCTCTGCAATGTGTATGATTTGCTATTACTTAAAAAGACCTAACATAAAAGGATTCAAGCTGGGCTTTTACTATGAGTCCATGCATTTCTGCCTACTTCTCAATAGCACTGAGTTACACTCGCATATCATGAAAGTGAATTCACGGAAATGTCACTTTGTGATTGAGATGATAAAACTCAATGTAATGGTAATGGCACCAATGCAGTGGCCTTATGGTTAGAGTGTCTACCCTGAGACTGGGAGACTGGGGTTCGATTCCCGGCCAGGTCATACCCTGACATTCTAGATTCCCGTAGTAACCTACCCAACGAAAGCTTTGCATTGTACAAGCCTTGATCATTTCATGTAACAGTGTAGTGGTTAAAACATTGTGCCAGATTATGTTAGATTAACTTCTTGAACAAAGTGGCCATTAAAGGTAGGGGAAGTGATTTCACTTCTGCAGATATCACCCAAAAAAAAAAATTTTTCTGTTAAAATGCTCTATTATAAGGTGTGGAAACATGTATGGAGTTTCCCCTCCCCATGTTAGCAGAGGAGCTAATTAAAAGTTCCCCAGTTGGTGGCAAATTCTCCTCCAATCAGGATCGAGCAGCAGGTTCACATAGTGTAGCTACTGTTAGGGCCCTAGTGCACCAGGCTGGTACTACACGATGAATTCAAATCACTTACCCTACCTTTAAACAACTGTTGTTAACTAGTGTCCAATCACATTTATTTCACAATTTCTTCTAGTTGTACTTGAATTGTACTGTAATTGTCCAAGCTTTTATCAGTTTTGTTGTAGGAGGCCAGGTTGTAGGCTACTGTAGGAATTTTACATTTCATTTATTCTTTCACTATTGTATGGACCCGGGGCAAAAGCAACCCCTCAGATAATTTCTCAAAAATATGTTCCTTCTTCTGCATATTGTTCTGACTCCTTATTGCTGCTTGCTTGGTCACGTTTTATTGCTGCTTGCAGCTATATTATTACTTGTTACTTGTTACTCGTTACTCGTTACCCCCAACTCTGCAAAGGACTGAGTACAGGCTTGATTCTTACACTGCCTTTGTGTGACACATTTAAAAAAGAAAGGGGGGAAAAGCACTTGTCCCAAAGTCACAAAACATTGACGCAATTTCTTTAAAAATAGAGAGGAAAAAAGCTCTAAGCCCCGAGAGCAACAATGTGAAGCTGTTCTGACAGATTAGACTGACAGGCTGCTTGATTGACAGGCAGACATCAAAACAACACACACTACCAAACAACAACAAAAACACAACGTTGCTTGAATCCATTTAAATGTGCCGTTTAGGAGGAAAACAGAACACTGTTGTGCACGACACACATTCAGGGTTCCTTTTACGAATATATATAACCAAAACAAAGTTAAAATATGGGAGAAAAGATTAGACAAGAGGTTTTCCTCTTCCGCCTCCTGGAGACAATATGATTATCATCAGCCTGTTTTATAGACCGTCGAACGTCGAGCGTTGTTCTGTGTGACTGACAGCCAGGGGCGGATCTAGGCATGGGGGGCAATGCCCCCCTAAATGCCCAGTCTGCCCGACCAAACACGATGGCATGCAAAACAACCCAGATATTTCAAATCAAAGTGCTTCTATTTAAACTGATGTGAAAACTATACTGCTACTAACTACTACAGCTGTGTCACCACTAAACCAACAGCATTGCATATTGAAAACAGAAAACTCTCTGAGTCAGACTTTAGCTTTATGCATGCTGCGTGTCTGTTGCAACTTCAACAACAACTGATGTTATTATTGATGCTTTACTTGACTAATAAAAGTCCTGGAACTGAAAATGGTATGGGGGCGGGTATGGGACATGCAGACCTGTCCCCAGCCAGTGATGTGCACCTCACTGACTGAGACAGAGTGCTGGCTTTATACTGGGGGTGTGTGTGTGTGTGTGTGTGTGTGTGTGTGTGTGTGTGTGTGTGTGTGTGTGTGTGTGTGTGTGTGTGTGTGTGTGTGTGTGTGTGTGTGTGTGTGTGTGTGATTGCAACCTGGTGTGACTGAGTGAATGATTGGTGAGCTGAGCTGTGACCTGTCAAGTGACAACATGGCCGAATAGTGACAGTCAAATAGTGACAAACCCATGCAGCTAGTTTTACAACAATTGTGAAATGTTCCATCCGCCCTTGCTGACAGCTCCGACGCACACATCACATCACAACGTCTCACAGCAGGCGGCTGATACCACAACAAACACAGTGATGAATAATCACATCACCGTCAGAAACATCACAGAGGGAAGATGAAGGAGACAGAGACAGTTAGAACTCTGACAGCTCGTGGTTCAGCGGCGAAGTGGCTCAACACTGCCTGGTGTCAAAACACCTCAAAGACCCAGGAAACATCACAAACCCTCACATTTACGGGAGGGTGAAGGGGGGGGGGGGGGGTTACACTGGTTACACTCTCAAAAAAGTTAACATCTGGTTAACCAATCTTCATCTGGTTAACCAACTTTAGCCTGGGGACCACCTGAATCCCTCTCAAGGACCACTGATGGTCCCGGACCACTGATTAAAAACCACTGGTGTAAACTCTTTTACTTGAATGCTTTTTTAGAAAATACTACGAGGAAATCGAACAGGGGAATTCATTTCTGGAACAAGGGCATTGGGGGTGGGACTGCAGCGCTCAGATTATGCACATGTTGGATGAGTGATTACATAAGTTCTCAGAGACTCAGAGAAAAAATCATCATCAGGAGGTGATTCATTTCAGAAATCACACCACCAGGGAGACGAAACAACAACCTACTGTCCAGGGCCGGATCTAGACATGGGTATGGGGGGGGGGGGGGGGGGGGCATCAAATTAAAGTGCCTCTATTTAAAATGATGTGAAACACTACTACTGCTACTAACTAACTACAGCTGTGTCACCACTAAACCAACAGCATTTCATCATTGAAAACAGAAAACTCTCTGAGTCAGACCTTTAGCTTTATGCATGCTGCGTGTCTGTTGCAACTTCAACAACAACTGATGTTATTATTGATGCTTTACTTGACTAATAAAAGTCCTGGAACCGAAAATGGTATGGCAGCAGAAAATGGCCGCCTTCATACCATACCATTTTCTCCTGCACCGGCCAAATGGGAGATGTTACATCCGAACAAAAGATAAAGCATGCACATCCAATAACTGGCCCAGGTGCAGGACAAAAAGAGTTCATAGAAAAGAAATAAGGTCCGCAACACTGGATGAGAGACTCAGCTCCTCTACTTTATTCAACGTTTCGATCGTTTGTGATCTTCAGGATCTTCTGAAGATCCTGAAGAAGATCACAAACGATCAAAACGTTGAATAAAGTAGAGGAGCTGAGTCTCTCATCCAGTGTTGCGGACCTTATTTCTTTTTTAAATGTTACATCCGCCCCTGCTACTGTCTGTCTGTCAGTGTGTTTCAACTTGTCCTGTCTGTCTGGTGGATCCGTGTCATATCATGTCCTACTTCACAACAACCAGCACTGACTTCTGTTAGTCTCAATGAGCAGGCTTGAGGGCGAGATCCACCAGCGACCAAACCACCAGGTCGCAACCATTTGCTTACTGGACGTGTGTGTGTGTGTGTGAACTATAGCTTCTATCTGCAGCTGCAAAAGCAAAAAGAAAAGAAAAAAAAAAGAAATGTAATCCTTATCCTACTTCTGGCCATGAACCGCACAGAGCTGTAGTTTTGGTTTGATCCACTGTTGACCAGAACAGTGGCCTTGTGGTTAGAGTGTCCGCCCTGGAACTGGGAGGCCGGGGTTCGATTCCCGGTCGGGTCATACCAAAGACTGTAAAAATGGGCCCCAATGCATCCCTGCTTGGCACTCAGCATCAAAGGGATGGATTGGGGGTCAAATCAGCTAATGATTCCTCCAGCGCGGCGCACGCTGCAGCTCACCGCTCCAAGAGATGGGTCAAAAGCGGAGAACTAATTTCACTGTGGTAACGTGAGTCACTAATCTGACAACTTTGACTTTGTCTGGTCTCTGAATCTCGGTAGACAAGGAGATTCCGAGACAAGTCGGTCAAAAGACCATTTTTATTGAAAACTACAGCTCATTGTAAGGTATTGGTGAATAGTGAATTGTTATTTTGACCAACATTTTGCCAGTTTATCTCTCCTGAATTGGATCCAAGAGACTAAACTCAACATCAAATGGTGGTCTGTGGCTAAAATGATGAATAAATGGAGGGCCCTGGTGTGAAAAAGGTTGAAAACCACTGCTCCATGAGAGTCTAAAACCTAAGGCTAGGTTGACTCCCACTTCCAGCCAACCACGGTCAAGGAATGATTCCATTGTTTCACCTTTGTTTCAGCGCAGACCAAAGTGAAAGCCTGGGTGTCTGTCTGCTGCGGCTCTACTGTGGAAAAGCTTTGTCTGTGTAATGTTGACGCTCCACTCACCCACGCCTAGCTCTGGACCAGAGCTAACCCACGCCCAGGGTCGGATTGACCATTGGGCATACAGGGAGATCTCCCGGTGGGCCACGACCCGTAAGGGGGGGGACCCCAAAACTAAAGATTTATTTTGCTTTTTTGGTCTACAATTCCAGGCTGGATTTGACTGGCTTGGGAAACAGACCAGTCAAACATACAGATCAAAATGAGCATTAATCTTGGACCTTAAGGGTCCATTTGGTTTCATGTTTACGCTCTCAAAGAGTTACATCTGGTTAACCAACTATACCAGGTAGAACAGGTCCATCACACGCTGGTTGTGGTGGACCGGTCTAGGCCAAATCACAATAAAAATGTCCGGGGCGATTTTTTTCACCCGCTCCACTCACCCTCGCCTCGTCCTCCCAGTAATTCAGATCCTAACCAGATCCAACATCCTGACACAGATCTCTGTTCAGGTAGTTCAACAGCAGGCCTGGCTCTAAATTAAATTCAATTAAATTAAAACAAAAAGAGTCTCTTAGAGTGAATTGGATTCGATTGGATTTTAATAGGACATAAATGACCCTAAATTATCACTGCTCTGCCACTGTGTGTGTGTGTGTGTGTGTGTGTGTGTGTGTGTGTGTGTGTGTGTGTGTGTGTGTGTGTGTGTGTGTGTGTGTGTGTGTGTGTGTGTGTGTGTGTGTTTGACCGACACAGGGAAGTGAATGGAATGCTAAACTGCTTTTAAAGGTGGAAAGAAAGGATTGGTACTTTCGGAATTGTCTTCTCCACCTTAATAATACCAATTTGTATCGTATCTTATATGGTTTTAATCATTGATTAGTGGCTTTTACAACAAGGTATGTTTTGTAGAGATCAGACATTACTGGAATCAGTAACGCTGATTCAAGCCTTCAGCAAGCCACTAACTCTATGAGTGCCGTTTTGCCGCCCTGTAGCGCCCCCCTTTGGTCAGGAGTGCCATTTATATGCATTATGTCAGTGGTTTTCAACCTTTTTGAAACCAGGGACCACCATTTATTCAGCATTTGAGCCACGGACCACCATTTGATGACATTTTAGCCCCAAAGACCTAAAGCTAAAGAAATCTTTTGGTTTTGTTCACAATTCCAGGCTGGATTTTGCAAACAAAACAGTGTAGACTTCTTAGTTAAATAGTGCTAATTCAGATGATGAATATTTTAACCCTTGAGTGTGAAAATGAATGTAAAAATGTAAAAATGAAACAAAATGGACCCTTGCGGGTCCATTTTTACATTCTCAAGAGTTACATCTGGTTAACCAACTTTCCATCATTTAGCATGGGGACCACCTGGAACCTTCTCAAGGACCACTGGTGGTCCCCGGACCACCTGTTGAAAACCCCTGCAATATGTAATTGATTGATTGATCTCAAAAACAAAAAAACAAAAAAAAAAATCGCAAACAGCAGCACCGACCAAAGCAGGAAGGTTTATCTCCCACCGATTGCCACAATGGGCTCTGATATGGACCTAAATACGAATGCATGCGCATCATAGAGTTATAAATATAGAGAGCGGACTTGAGCGATAGCCCCGCCCCCTTGCCGTTCATTTCAATACAAGTTGCTCACTGGCGCTTTGAAGCACCCGGAAGACCGCCGGAAGTGCGCCTACTTCCGCATTTGGGCACCAAAATTTAATGTGGAAGTATTTCCTCATGAACGCGGCTGAAGCAAGGGATTATGGGAACGGAAAGGATTCATGAACGAGCGCCGTCGAGAACGAGTGTGGCAGTTCGGCCTGCCACTGCCTGATCCACTCATACGCACACACACACATTCACACACACACGCACACACACACACACACACCCTTCACGCCACATGTTAGCCAGGTAGCTTGTTGAACTGTTTGGTGGGTGCACACACTGAGCAAACTATAACATCATTCCTGTGCTATTTTTTTCATGTTGTTTTCCCTTAAGTGGAGCCCAGTTACTTAGGTTATTTGCTTATTGTTTTCTGTGATTTTTGTTGTGTTGTTTGTACCATGTTTGACTTTTGTTTCTGTCTCACCAGAATGTTCCCTCCTGGGCAGTGGCAGGCAAACCAGAGCTGTGTTTGGGGCAGGCCTATATAGTGCCCGACCAGAAATTGGAGAACATGATTGGTCCCTGAAGTTGGGCCAATCCATCTGTGTGTGCAGTTGTGTATATAATATGAATATTTATGGTCAAACTCACGTTTTGAAACTCCTTAATAGTTAATGTCATGATGTGGTTTGTTTTATTAGATTTACAATATCTCTGGACATTTTGGGTACAAACTGGGGGGGGGAATTAGATTCCCATTCAGTTGGTAGGGTCTAGTGGGTGGGGCCTAGCCCTTTAAAAGGCAGCTGCCACTGCCCAAGAGTTCAGTTGTGTGAAGTGTTCTGAACCTGAAGGACCTCAGGCCAACCTGGCCAGTTTGGGTGTATATATCGTCTGTCTTGCTTGCTGTTCCTGTCTACATCATCTTCGAACACTGAGGTGAATAAACACTTTGATGGTACCACGGACTCCGCCTTGTACTTTTGATAACTTTTGGGTATTTTGAGTATTTTTCATTGACTGAGTACTTTTTGAACATTATGGTATTTTGAGTATTTTCCCTGAACTGAGTATTTTGAGTATTTTGAGTATTTTGAGTATTTTGAGTATTTTGAGTAATTGAGTATTTTTACTTAAGTATTTTTACTTGAGTATTTTTTCCTACTTGACTATTTTTTCGTCATTTGAATATTTTTGGAGTACTTTTTGCTACTGTGGACCCTAATTGAAACTTTTACGGGAGTATTTTGAGAACTAAAACCGAGTGCCTTCGCCCGCATTACTCTCACTTAGGGCAGAGTGTGACAATTTTGGGAAAAAAAAAAGGAAAAAAAAAAAAAAAAAAAAAAAAAAAAAAAAAAACTAAACCGTATCAAAAAAACAAGCTTTGGATTTGTGGTGAGCTTATTATCTGTCATATAATACATCCGTTATGTTTTGAGAGGTAGTATATGACGTGAGGACCGCTGGTTCATTCAGAAAACAACTTAAATACAAACTGCCCTGTCCGCGTGCACAAAGCAAACCAGCGTGCGTGCTCTCGGGGCGTTCGTGCATCAATTCCACCGGCCTGCAGTACCAAACTTGGCCACCAGCGTGGCAGCTTCAAGCCTGGAGGCGCTGTCTTCGGATGTGGTGCGCATCCCCCGTGGGGGTGCAAATGGGTGCGCCAGCGCTAGCAATGCTAACTCGGTTAGCATCGGCCGCGGCTAGAGTAGATTAATCAAGGTAAGTTTATACTGGTCTTAACGTCTATGGCACCTGTTACCTGGACCTGTTTATAAACTAAATCTGGTCTTAACGCCCTTGGCAAACAAACAGTTAACAACAGAAAAGGCTCTAGTACACGACCCTGAGGGACTCCGCCCAGATATTTCAAGCGATGATGACAAAAAGGCTAAGGACTTTATTCCCAGCCGATCAATAAACCAGAAGCTGAATCCTCTACCACTTTACTCACAGAATGAGTAAAGTGGAAAAGCAATCATACAAACGGGGGAAAAAAATCAATCAGGTATTTGGTAAAAAGTGAAAATCAATGTTAGTGTTTTAGGAGAGTTCTAAAGTGTAACGAAAGACATGAGGAACATTTACAATCCATTCTGTCTGTGCAGGGGCGGATGTAACATGTCCCATTTGGGGGGGCAAGAGAACATGTTGGAGGGGCCATGAGCGATGAAGTCGCACCCATACCATTTTCGGTTACAGGACTTTTATTAGTCAAGTAAAGCATCAATAATAACATCAGTTGTTGTTGAAGTTGCAACAGACACGCAGCATGCATAAAGCTAAAGGTCTGACTCAGAGAGTTTTCTGTTTTCAATGATGAAATGCTGTTGGTTTAGTGGTGACACAGCTGTTAGTTAGTTAGTAGCAGTAGTAGTGTTTCAACCAGGGTGACCACTGACCACCAGACATGCTTTAAAAGGATTCCAGGCTAATAAGCCTCATATGGATAAATACATTATACTTGTCCTCTATAACTAGAATTGAACATTTAAAGCACATTACCAAATGGACCCTTCCGGGTCCATTTGGTAAGGGGGGGGGGGGGGGGGGGGGGTGCAATGAAAAACAACAGTAAGTCTGCACTATGTGGGCTTATACACCTGGTATTTGTAGACAGATTTTTCAGAAAAAAATCTATGTCTACCCCCCGAGTATGGTGGTTGTCTCGGTCTTGACCCTCCTATGTTCAATTTAGGTGGTCTAGACTACAACACTAATGAAGGAATTCCAAATCGGTTCACTTAACCACAAAAAAAGAATCACCAAATTGTAACTGAATAAAGAAGGTCTTCTAATGTGTGAGTAAATGTAATTTTAGCTGCTCTGCTGCTGCTTCACGCCTACAGTACAGGAAAGGAGCAAAGCTAAACATGAGAACGCCTGTGGGCAAATTTAAACAACTTAAAAAAGAAGAAAAAAAACCTTCACTGCTCTGTGTGCAAACAGCGTTGGTGTTAGAACTCAGCACACCATTCTCTGGATGACCCACTAACCCTCATCACTGGCCCTTTGTGGACCCGCAAAAACCCTTTAGCTGTTCTAAGCATTATGTCTAGGGCTGGGACGATATTGGTC
Source organism: Benthosema pterotum (assembly GCA_039105355.1). Classification (NCBI taxonomy): domain Eukaryota; kingdom Metazoa; phylum Chordata; class Actinopteri; order Myctophiformes; family Myctophidae; genus Benthosema; species Benthosema pterotum. The sequence continues at coordinate 43,509,436 of CM076984.1, read as the reverse complement.
CCTCACGATACGATATAGGTGGCGATATTAGGCCTTTTTGATATTGAATAGATCATGATATTTGACATATTGCAATATCAATATATTGCATGAAATTCATCAATGATATATCATGATACTGTAACTGCAGCTGAAAAAAACTAAAAGACAAAGAAAACAGAACTTACTAATGTATATCCACAGGTATTAATCTTAGCTTTTATTTGTCTCAACTGATTCTCATACTGGGCTTTTTGGTTTTATCTTGTGTTTGTTTCTTTGGGAATGAAGCAGCGACCCGTTTTTCCTGCAGGAATTATCCCTCAGTAAATATTGTGATAATACACAACATATATTGCGGGAGGAAGTAAACGATATTATCACGATAACGATATTTCAGCACACCCCTAATTTATGTCGCACTGTATTGTAGCTAGGGCTGTTGAATGATTAAAATTTTTAATCAAATGAATCACTGCTTCAAAATTAATTTAATCATGATTAATCACCATTCGGACTATGGCCAAAATATGCATGTTTTCCTGTACAGGATTTCAAAATTTAAAAAAAGAAACAGAATATCTGAAAAAAAAAAATAACCATTTAACTTTAAAATATTTATCAAAATAGGTGATCTACAAGCCCTCAATTCTTGTAGATCCTCCAGATATACTCTATGGCTCCGGTTACAGGGAGACACACAGCTATATGTCTCCGTAAAACCGTGCTCTACCCATTTCTTTCAGTGAGAAAATGCTCAGTGGGTTGAGTCAGTGTGCACATGAGTTAATTGCGTTAAAAATTTTAATCAGATTAATCAACCAAATTAATTTAATCCCATTAATTAACCATTTTCAACAGCCTTAATGGTAGCCAATGGAAAATAGCAGATCTACAAGCTCATAGCGTGGCACTTAGAAAAAAAACACTGAATGCTCCCGTTATTTATTTTTGTCCACAACAAATGCCTGCATGTATCCTCTCCCTCTCCCTCTCTCTCCCCCTCTCTCTCTCTCTCTCTCTCTCTCTCTGATAAAGCAGCGTTGCCATGTTCAGCCACAGAGTATAGGCAGCGAATAAGCATTTCCGCCTAATTTCTTTTCAATAATCCTAATTAAAGGGAATGGTTTTGTTTTCCGACCCAACAGCGAGGCTCAGGTAACAAATAAGCTGTGTCTGCTGCTGCTGCTGTTCTTAATGAAGAGGAATATTGACCTACAGGACGATGTGTTACTGCTCATGTTTACTGCTGTTTCATACACTTACACTACACTATGTAAAGCAGGGCTGCCCAAAAGGTAGATGGTGATCTACCAGTAGATCACACAGACCATGCAGGTAGATCACATGACAGTCCCCTAAAATGTACAGATCTGTAAGTCTTGAGAGTGCTAAAATGAAACCAAATGGACCCGTAATTCATTTTACCGCTCTCAAGAGTTAAATTATACTTAAACATCTGAATTACTTAATTCCAAGAGTCCACACAATTAGAAAACGGAGAATAATTGTTATTTTGACCAACGTTTTGCCAGTTCTCTTTCCCAATTGTGGACAAAAACGCAAAACGTATTAGTTTTGGGTGCAAGAAACTAAACCCAACATCACAAACTGTCAACTCAAACCTCAAATACTGTTTTCAAATGTCAGTAGTAGCATATACAAGAAAACCTTCCAATTCTCCCTCTGCATGTTTCATTTTTTTAGTCAAAAAAGTGTAGGCACCGCTGATGTAAAGTATATACAGTATGTACAGCAGGGGTTGACACTACGGTCTCCGATGCACTTGTCAGGTTCTACTTGCCCTCAGGTCATGGTCACTTGCCCCCCCCCCCCCCCCAAATGGACCCTTGCGGGTCCATTTGGTTTCATTTTTACACTCTCAAGAGTTAAAATTCATCATCTTAATTAGCCCATAGTGGTCCCTGACCCCAGCAAAATGATAGTTTGGAACCAAATGGACCTGGGAGAGAGATAGGAGAGATAGCTAGAAAGCAGGGAAAGACACAAAGGCAGAGTGCAATGACTGTCTTGTACACTTGCCCGATCGGGCAACCAGGTAGCAGTCTTCACTTGCCCCAACATTTTTTTTACTTGCCCCAGGCAAGCGGTCAAGTGTTAGTGTCAAGCCCTGTACACTATGTATAGTATAGAGTATATACACCACACTGCTGGGTAATTTGTTCATGATTGCATATCTGATCAGTCACAGGGGATGGAGGGGAATTAAGCAACTTTTCATTTTTCCGTTTTGCTGATTTGATGCCCACTGCTTCAAACTGCTTTAAAGTGCTTTAAACTGCTTTACAATGATTAGATGATGACTCATGTGTAGAGCTGTAAATGAAAAACAAACAAAAAAAAACTGCCTGGTCTAACAAACTAAATTATAACAAACGTGCACATGTAGCGTGCACGTTTTAATTTAACCCATTGTGTACTGATCAGATTCTAGTTACCGACGCTAGATTCTAGTGCCTCATGCTAGATTCTAGTTCCTCATGCTAGATTCTAGTTCCTCTCAGTAGATTGTAGTTCTGAAGTTAGATTCCAGTTTCTGACACTAGATTCTAGTTCCCGACACAGTGTCACTAGTTTGTGACACTAAATTCTAGTCCCTGGCGTGAGGTTCTATTTTTTTTCTGGAAAAATCTCTTTCTGTGTCAGTGATGCTTAACATATTTCATAGGAAGGACCCCCAGAAATATCTATTATTTAGCTGCAGAACCTCATCTAAAACATGTTGTTCTAGGGGATCCCCCAGAAGCAAAAATATGAGTTGAAAATGTTTGCTTCCAAAATAATGTATTCAGAGACTTGCAGCACATTTTCACAGTTTTTAAAAAATAGCAGAACTACAAGCTCATATCGCGCCACCGAGTGGCGCGATATGAGCTTGTAGATCTGCTATTTTTCCACAGCTAAAACACCAAAACGCGTTCAGTACACAAATGATTAATTTAAACGGGGACTACTGTGCTACGCCACTGATGTGCACATTATTTCCTTCAAAACTCTCTGGAGGAGGAGATGAAATACCAACAGAATATCAATGCTTTCTAATTCATATTCATCTCCAGACCAATGTGTACTTCATTGTATATATTTTAGTTAACAACGGTTGGCAAAATATCAAAGGAGATGCATTGGACTAGTCTGCTACTGTGATGTTTTCATGGACAGGAACCAACTGGAACTGGAAACTTACAAGGAAGATTGGCTTCAATCTGTTTACTCTGGTTTGTGTATGGAAACAACACAGTAAACAGGGACGGATGTAACATTTCCCAATTGTGGGGGGCAAGAGAAAATGGTATGGGTGTGACTTCATCGTGGCACGAAGCGTTGCACCCATGCCATTTTCGGTTCCAGGACTTTTATTAGTCGAGTAAAGCATCAATAATAACATCAGTTGTTGTTGAAGTTGCAACAGACACGCAGCATGCATAAAGCTAAAGGTCTGACTCAGAGAGTTTTCTGTTTTCAATGATGAAATGCTGTTGGTTTAGTGGTGACACAGCTGTAGTTAGTTAGTAGCAGTAGTAGTGTTTCACATCATTTTAAATAGAAGCACTTTAATTTGAAATATCTTGGGTTGTTTTGCATGGCATCATGTTTGGTGGGGCGGACTGGGTATTTAGGGAGAAGAGAGAGAGAGAATGAAATTGCAAACGGATTAGCACTATATAAATACAGTTATGCATCACCATGCATCAATTAATCAATCAACCAACCAAAGGCCTAGAAGTGGGAGGAGTCAACCATCCGGGGTGGGCGTGGCTCCAAATGATGAGACCTATCACAGCAGTGAGGGGCAGTAGGTAGGGGGAGGGGCGGGGATGACCACATGTTACTTGTCTGTCTGTCCGTCTGTCTATTTATGTGTCTGTCTGTCTCTCTGCCTGTCTGTCTTTCTGTCTCTCTGTCTGTCTCTCTGTCTGTCTGCCTCTCTGTCTCTCTCTCTGCCTGTCTCTCTGTCTGCCTGTCTGTCTGTCTCTCTCTCTCTGCCTGTCTGTCTCCCTATCTGTCTGTCTGTCTCTCTGCCTCTCTCTCTGTCTGTCTGTCTCTCTGTCCGTCTGTCTGTCTTTCTGTGTCAGCTACACACACACACAGCACTGATATGAAATTAACTATTCAATTAAAGGGGAATTACAACCATTTTCAACATTTTTTCTGATTACAAAAGCGTTCCATTTGTAATCTCTCAGAAAAAAGAAGCGTTTAAAGAAATCCATTAGCATGGTAAAAATACATCTTGATGATGTCATCAAGATGTTTCACCATGTTAGTGGTTTTCTTCAGACCTCCATTTCTTGGGAACACAAGAATGGGGGAAACATTTTTATCGTCTTCACCCAACACCACGAAGGTGCATCAATGACATAGTAAAATATTATTTATTGAAAAAATATGAATATATTGAAAATGGGTGGAGTTCACCTTTAAGGTGTTGAACCACATACAGGTCCTTTCCAAAAAATTAGAATATCAACGAAAAGTTGGTTTATTTCCACAATTCCATTCAAAATCCCGAACTTTCATTAATTATAGATCCAGTGCTCATATTGTAAATGATTTCAAGTATTTATTTGTTTATTTTTACACAATTTTGGCTTCCAGCTCATAAAACCCACCAAATCAGGATTCCAAAAAATTAGAATATTTTATGAACCAACTAAAAAAATGTATTTTAAACAAGAAATGTTGACTATATGAAAAGTATATGAATGTATGCAGTTAATACTTGGTCTGGGCTACTTTAGAACAAATTATTTCATTAATGGGGCGGGGCATGGAGGTGATCAACCTGTGGCACTGTTGAGGTGTTATGGAAGCCCAGTTTTGCTTCAATAACAGCCAAAAATGAATTTGTATTTTCAGTCTTATGTCTCACACCTTCCTCTTGACAATACAACCAGATTCTCTGTTGGGTTAAGGTCAGGACAGTTGGCAGGTCAGTTAAGCGCAGTAATGCCATGGTCAGTACAGCAGCTACTAGTAGTTTTAGCTCTGTGGGCAGGTGCCAAATCGAGCTGGAAAGGAAAATTAGCATCCCCATCAAGCTTGTCAACATACCGAAGCACAAAGTACTCTAAAAAGATGGCTGTGTTGAAGTTTTCAGCCGATAACATGGCCTAAATCATGTGTTTTGCCATGTCCAGTCTCCAAGCCATGTTATTGGCTGGTGTTAATCCACTGACAGTGAAAACTCACCAGTGGTTGCAACACAGCCATCTTTTAGAGTACCCTATGCTTCGGTATGCTGACAAGCTTCATGGAGATGCTAATTTTCCTTTCCAGCTCGATTTGGCACCTGCCTACAGAGCTAAAACTACTAGTAGCTGCTGTACCGACCATGGTATTACTGCACTTAACTGACCTGCAAACTGTCCTGACTTTAACCACACAGAGAATCTGGGTTGTATTGTCAAGAGGAAGGTGTGAGACATAAGACTGAAAAATACAAATTCATTTATGGCTGTTATTGAAGCAAAACTGGGCTTCCATAACACCTCAACAGTGCCACAGGTTGATCACCTCCATGCCACGCCCCATTAATGAAATAATTTGTTCTAAAGTAGCCTAGACCAAGTATTAACTGCATAAATTAATATACTTTTCAGATAGTCAACATTTCATGTTTAAAACACATTTTTTTTTAGTTGTCTCATAAAATATTCTATTTTTTTGAAATCCTGATTTGGTGGGTTTTATGAGCTGGAAGCCAAAATTGTGTAAAAATAAACAAATAAATACTTGAAATCATTTACAATATGAGCAATGGATCTATAATTAATGAAAGTTCGGGATTTGAATGGAATTGTGGAAATAAACCAACTTTTCCTTGATATTCTAATTTTTTGGAATGGACCTGTATATCGTCTCTCGTTATTCTGTCTCAGTGTCCTGGTTCTGTCTGTTTCACCGTCCGTCCACAGTCCCTGTCCACCTCCCAGAACACCAGGGGCGGATGGAACATTTCACAATTGGGGGGGCATAGATAGCATAAAGCTAAAGGTCTGACTCAGAGAGTTTTCTGTTTTCAATAATGAAATGCTGTTGGTTTAGTGGTGACACAGCTGTAGTTAGTTAGTAGCAGTAGTAGTGTTTCACATCATTTTAAATAGAAGCACTTTAATTTGAAATATCTTGGTTGTTTTGCATGGCATCATGTTTGGTGCATGGGGCAGACTGGGCATTTAGGGGGGCATTGCCCCCCCATGCCCATGCCTAGATCGGCCCCTGCAGAACACATGCATGACCTCTTTCTCTCTCTCTCTCTAACAGGGCCAGATGACAGACTCTTGTACAGCTGGATGACACTGCCTTTCATCTGCACTGGACGTCTAAAGAAAAGGTCCTGGTGTGTGTGTGTGTGTGTGTGTGTGTGTGTGTGTGTGTGTGTGTGTGTGTGTGTGTGTGTGTGTGTGTGTGTGTGTGTGTGTGTGTGTGTGTGTGCACACACATCCTCTGAGCAATTCTTTATCTCCGGCGCCACTGCAGTTCATCTCAGACCTGGTCCCATAGACCAGGGGTTTTCAACAGGTGGTCCGGGGACCACCAGTGGTCCCTGAGAGGGTTCCAGGTGGTCCCCAGCTAAGTTGGTTAACCAGATGTAACTCTTGAGAACGTAAAAATGAAACCAAATGGACCCTTGTGGGTCCATTTGGTTTCATTTTTACACTCTCAAGAGTTAAAATATTCATCATCTGAATTAGCCCCAAGTCTACACAACTAGAAGATGGACAAAAGCAAAATAAATCTTTAGTTTTGGGGTCTGTGGGGCTAAAATGTTCTCAAATGGTGGTCTGTGGCTCATATGCTGATTAAATGGTGGTCCCTGGAGTCAAAAAGGTTGAAAACCCCTGATATAGACACACATTGATACTGTCTGTGTCGATGGGACCAGTATGTGACTATTGTTAATAATTGTCAATATTGTTAACAATGCTAATAATGCTAAATAATGCTAATACGAATTATTGTTAATAATGATATTAATGATACTTGATGCTAATAATAAGGTTAAGTAAGCAATGTTAATAATGTTAATGAATGCTAATTATGCTAAGTAATGGTAATTGTACTAACTAATTAAATACGAATAACCCTTAGAACACCAAAAGTCGTACACGCCTAATGTGGTTTAAACTCACTCTGCCAGTCCATTTGACACACAATCTGTGTCAGTGATGCTCAACATATTTCATACCAAGGACCACCAGAATTATCTATATTTGGCTGTGGACCCCCATCTGAAAAAAAGTTCTAGGGATCCCCCAGAAGCAAAGATTTGAGTTGAAATTGTTTGATTCTGAAATAATATATTCAAAGATTTTTGCAACATTTTCATGATTTTTCAAAAATAGCAGACCTACAATACAAGCTCATAGCGCGCCACTCGGTGGCGCGCTATGAGCTTGTAGATCTGCTATTTTTCAATAGGTGAAGCATAATGGTTAGAACTCACTCTGCCAGTCCATTTGACACACAATCTGTGATATATAGGATGATATTTCCCTGGTAAAAACAGGGTCAATAGAGAACTCAGGCAGTGGATTTGCATTTTGACAGAAACGCAGCTGGCAGTAATAATGAGGACGCAGTAGCAACGCCTGCCATTAGGACTGACAAGCCGGGACAGTGCGTGAGGAGGAGGAGGAGGAGGAGGCTGAGCGTTAATCTATCTGTGTACAGAAATGTTTCAGGGGGGAAACATCACATACGCGCTAACAGGGGCGGATATAAGATTTCCCAATTGGGGGGCAGGAGGAAAAAATGTTATGGGTGTGGCTTCATCATCCGTGGCACGAAGCGCCACGGGCGATGAAGCCGTACCCATACCATTTTGATTGCAGGACCTTTATTAGCCAAGTAAAGCATCAACATTAACGTCAGTTGTTGTTGGAGTTGCAACAGACACGCAGCATGCATAAAGCTAAAGGTCTGACTCAGAGAGTTTTCTGTTTTCAATGATGAAATGCTGTTGGTTTAGTGGTGACACAGCTGTAGTTAGTTAGTAGCAGTGGTAGTGTTTCACATCATTTTAAATAGAAGCACTTTAATTTGAAATATCTTTGTTGTTTTGCATGTCATCATGTTAAGTGGGGCAGACTGGGCATTTAGGGGGGCATTGCCCCCCATGCTCATGCCTAGATCCGCCCCTGCTCGCTAATCTGCGGGCAAAAATGTTTGCCCAGTCGACACAAATCAAATGTCGAGTGGAAGGTATTGTGAAGGAGTGCAGGCGGTAAACCGAGGATTTACATATGAAAGGAATCTCACCTAGAAATGTGTCATCTGAAATACGAGGCCACCCCCCCCCCCGCACGCGCGCACGCACGCACGCACGCACGCACACACGCACACACGCACACACGCACACACGCACACACGCACACACGCACACACACACACACACACGCACACACGCACACACGCACACACGCACACACACACACACACACACACACACACACACACACACACACACACACACACACACACACACACAAGCAGCTAGTGGATCTAAGCATGGGCATGCCCAGTCTGCCCCAACCCAAGATATTTCAAATTAAAGTGCTTCTATTTAAAAAAATGATGTGAAACACTACTACTGCTACTAACTAACTACAGCTGTGTCACCACTAAACCAACAGCATTTCATCATTGAAAACAGAAAACTCTCTGAGTCAGACCTTTAGCTTTATGCATGCTGCGTGTCTGTTGCAACTTCAACAACGACTGATATTATTGATGCTTTACTTGACATACTCGACATAAAAGTCTGTGACTGAAAATGTTATGGGTGCGGCTTCACCCGAAGCCGCACCCATACCATTTTCTTCTGCCCCGCAATTGGGAAATGTTACATCGGCCCCTGGCTGTGATGCTTTCACATGCTAATGGAAGGTTTGATCAGGATCAGAAAATGAGTGAACTACAGGATCAGCTCAGGTTACACAGGGATTAAAACCAGAGAGAGGAGGTGAACACAGGGATTGACTTCACTACATAGTTGTCTACACCAGTGGTTTTCAACCTTTTTTTTTACTCCAGGGACCACCATTTATTCAGCATTTGAGCAATGGAGGACCACCATTTGATTACATTTTCACAACAAAGGCCTAAACTTAAAGAATTATTTTGTTTTTGTCCACAATTCCGGGCTGTATTTTGCCAACAAAACAGTGTAAACTTATCTTTATTAAGTGGTGCTAATTCATATGATGAATATTTTAACTCTTTTTTACTGTTATGATTAAAAAGATGAATTAAAATCATGAATAGAGATAGAACTACAGAGGGAATCAGTTTCATTAGTCTGGCTACTAAGGAAGTAAATGCCGAAATCCCTAAAATATTCAATAGACGGATTTGCAGAAAAAAAAGGAGACATGAAAAACGACTGAAAATGGATTGGATTTGGTTGGTTTTAGTAAATACACTTAGTTGTCTGTCCATCTGGATACATTTATTAGTATTGTACAGTAAAAAAAAAAAGTATGTTTCTGTTGTACTATAACTACAAGACCATATAAAATAGATGGTCCTGCACTAGTACATACCTAGGCATTATGCGGCCCTTTGGCTGACTCTGACCGGCCCGGGGACCCAGTGGCGTGCACAGAGAGTTTCAAGGGCAGGTGCTCAAATGTAACCAGGAGGGCACTCTAGCTGCCCGGCAAAGCCGGGCGCCAGAAAATTGAGTTTTGGGGGGTTAAAAACGCATAGAAAACAGCATTTCAGCATCTTTTTGCTCTTTTAAAAAGGGCATGTTGGTCCAGAGAGGGCCACTAGGGGGTGCTCAAATCCCCCTTGACGTCTATGTATGCACGTCTATGCGGGGACCACCAGTGGTCCGTATACTGGAAAGTTGTTTAACCAGATGTAACTCTTTGAGAGTGTAAACATGATTGCGGGTCCATTTGGTTTAATGTTTAAAGTCTCAAGAGTTTAAATATTCATCATCTGAATTAGGCCAAGTCTACACAACTAGAGAATGTAAAAGTCATTTTAATTTGTGCTATCCTGTTTTGTTTGTAAAATCCAGCCTGGTATTGTGGACAAAAACAAAATAAATCTTTAGTTTTTGGGTCTTTGTGGCTAAAATGTCATTAAAATTGTGGTCCTCTGTGGCTCAAATACTGAATAAATTGAGGGCCCTGTCAAAATTGTTGGTCTTACTCTTACTTCTATGATGAAGTTAAATTAATATTACACAGACATTTCAGCCTTTAGTCTTGGCTTCTCCAAAATATTTAATGGATCTCATTTGGCCCCTTGGGTAAAAGAATTGCCCGCCTCCTCACCAGTACTTTAATAACATACTTATTGTAAAACGCTGCTACTTATATACAGTGATGGGCAAGTTACAGGGAAAATGTAGTAAGCTACACTACAAGCTATCCACAGAAAATTGTAGCAAGCTACACGACAAAAGTAGCTTGCTACATCAACACTACATACATACATACATCTCAAATGATTGTACACGTTTCTAAATAATAATAAATTAATATAAATAAAAACCATAATCATAATAATAATCTAGGGGCGGGTTTGAACATAGGATGGTGGCATGTCAAAGTTTTGGGATGTATATTAGAGGTTTTCTACCCATTAAAAATGGGCGGAATTCGAAAATGTGTGGGGAAACTTAGCAAGTTACTTTCCTTGATACTTAAAACAAGTAGTGTAGCTTCACTACAAGCTATTCCCAGAACAAATGTAGTAAGCTACACTACAAGTTACGGGAATGTAGTTAAGCTATGTAGCTTAGCTACTTGTAACAAGGTTCTGCCCATCACTGCTTATATAGATGCGCCTTACACCTTGTTGTTTTTGGTTACCTTGTCTTTTAGATGCAATTTTGTACTTTTCTGTCATTGCTGTGGTTTCTGTTGGATTTTAATCTGTCTCTTGGTTGATGTTGGACTGCAGAATGACGAGCAACTCTGTTAAATCCACCATATTTACTGTACATTATGTCCATTAATATCCTTTGTCCCGTCTAAATAAACAAATAAAGTAATAAAGGGATTTAAAGATGGAGAGCCATGGTTTTTTCTACCCTAAAACATGATCATATTAATGTTATTAATGGTATTAATGTTATATGAAAAGTAAGATTTTTTTTCCCCAAAAAGTGTACAGTGTTTGTTAAACTGTCATTTTTATGATTCCACCCTACCAGTTCATTAAGTATGCCTGGTTTGCCTGGTGGGTGGTGATGGGTGGAGATCCACCTGGACTGAAGCCACACCCACAGCTTTAGTTGCATGGGCCTGTCACCTCTTAAACATGTACACAATTGGAAAACATACAAAAATCACGCACCCCCTCTTTAAGATCATTAAAGCTGAGCCTGTTGCCCTGAGGGTCGCATGCATTTCTGCCTGCTGCCAGTTCCAGTACCAGTCCCCATAGGACTGGGGTTTTCAACAGGTGGTCCCCAGCTAAATGGACAGTTCGGTAACCAAATGGACCATTATAGATCTGTAACGTGAAATGAAACGGGTCCACTGGGTTTCATTTTACGCTCCCAAGAGTAAAATTATATTTAAACATCTGAATTACATAATTATCAACAATCTACACAATTGGAAAATGAAATAGAAGAATTCTTATTTTGACCAACATATTTTGCCAGTTTATCAGTTTATCTTAAACTTGAAAATCCCTTCGTTTTGGGTCAGACAGACTGAACTCTGTGGTTAAAATGCAGAATGGTATGAAAAGGGGTGAAAGCCCCTGCCATAGGATGTCTCCATGCTCAATAGAAGTCTCTATAGAGCAGCTTTTACATGGGAGTGAATGTCAGAAGGCATCTGGTTAGGATGCCTCTGGAGCGTCTCCCTAGGGGAAGTCCTCGAGGCACGTCCCGCTGGGAGGAGACCCTGGGGCAGACCAAGGACCAGATGGAGGGATCTGGACTTGGATCATCTCGGGATCCCCCAGGGGGAGGTTTCTAATGTTGCTCGGGACAGGGAAATCTAGTGCTCTCTGGTGGCGCTGTTGCCCCCATGACCCGACCTTGGATAAGCGGATGAAGATGGATGAATGAATGTCAGAACGTGTATGGGACTCCTTGCCTCATTCTGCCACCCTCCGGTAGAAGTAGAGGTATCCCAGGTCCTTGGGGGGTTTCTCCGAGGCGCACACCTTCTGGTCGTTGAAGATGACCCAGCGCTGGTCCTTCTTGATGTGGCAGACATAGTGTCCGCACATGGTGCTGCTCCCCATGTGGCTGATGAAAGCAAACAGCTCGTACTTGCCCGCTCCGTCTCTGACGCCACGGGAACCCCCAGGAGGAGGAGGAGGAGGGACCCCCCCGGTGGGGCCGCCCACCTGCCCCTGGCCTCCATCCACGGTCTCCAGGTCGTCCACATGGGAGAAGATCCAGTCCACCGCCCGGTCCAGGACGTTGCTGGTGGCTCTAAGTGCCCTGGCGGCCTGCTCCCGGCTGAAGCCCATGGAGACGATGGTCTCCAGGTGGTCCTCAGAGAGGCTCTCCGGCGTGGTGGAGAATGCGGGAACAGGGATCACCTTACCCGCATTCTCCACCAGCGGCGAGGAGAAGTCTGGGTCATCCATGTGGGACATGACCCACTCGCTGGCGGCATCCAGTCCAGTGTTGCCCGTGTAGTAGACGGCCTTCCTGCAGGCCTCCAGAGGGAAGCCCATCTCACACAGGTGCTGGACGGTGGAGTCGTCCAGGACGACCGGCGGTGGTTGGACCTCCACGTGGCCTGGGGCGGTCGAGGCCATCTCCTCCTCCTCCGGCAGAAGCTCCTCGCCCGGCCGCTGGTCCATCCCGCGGAGCGCGCTCAGGTCCAGCGTGTCGGGAACGTCGATGCTCACGTCCAGCTTCTTGGGGACCCAGTCCAGGCCGAAGGTGAACTTCTTGATCTGGATGACCAGGTGGTCGGGGAACGAGGCGAAGCGCGTGGTCTTGGTGGCCGTGGTCTTGGCCCGCACTGCCGAGCTCCAGAAATCCGTGAGGAGCTCCGGCTCACTGAGAGCCGCCATGCAGGCGGAGAATGGGATCTTCGCGCGCACTTTCTTCGGAGGGTTGGAGGAGGAAGCATCGGCGGCGTCATCGCCGTTCCGAAGACGCTCGGCCGCCTCCCGCAGCTCATCCACGTTGGTGGCCTGGTCCATGGGCACCGGCAGCTGCAGGATGTAGTCCGCCCTCTGCGTGTACTTGGCTTTCTGCGACTGCCGACACACGATCCTCTCCTCCACCAGGAACCGGAAGGCGTCGGACGGGTTGGGCCCAGAGGAGGAGCGGCAGCTCCTGTCCACCATGTTGACGAAGTGCAACAGGAACTCCTGGGCATCCTGCTGCCGGTTGGTGGAGAACTCCGGGTGGCCGCGTCCCACCAGGGCCTTGAACATGCGCGGCGCGATGCCCACCTGGTCTACTCTGAATTCGTTTGTGCCGGACGATGATGATGATGACGATTCATCTCCGGGGATCTCGTCGGCGAGGATCGGTGCCGGTTTGGAGTACTCTCCCGACAGCAGGCCGCGGCCCAGTTTGGCCACTTGGGTCTTGAAGTCCTCGGTGGGGTCGGCCGGCGCCTCGTCCAAGATCCCGTCCAATCCTGTCGCCGCTGCGTACTTGCTCTGGAAGTCGGGCACGGCGAACAGCACCTGCATGACGGCGTTGAGGTAGCAGCTGTTGCCCAGGTTCTTCATGCCCGTGAGGCCCGGCCCGCGCAGCGCCCGCAGGGCCATGCCCGACTCCTGGATCGCCTCCGACTCCGAGAAGGCGCCGTCCCGCTGGTTGGCGGCGATCTCCAGCTCCGTCATGGTGCGCTCCGTCTTCTCCATGCTCATCATGTCGATGCCGAAGTGGGCCAGGTGCTGAGGCAGCCGGGGGTCCAGGACCATGTCGTCCTCCTCGTAGGAGAAGACGTCGGCCCCGTCGGGGGTGATGGTGCCCAGCTTGACGGCCAGCGGCCGCCCGGTCCGCCGGTAGTGCTGCAGGGCGTGGTTGTTCCCGCCCGAGCCGTCGTAGTAGCTGCGACCGCACAGCACGGCGCCGTCCGTCAGGTTCATCCACAGGTTCTCCCGCAGGTCGCACACCTGGCAGCGCCAGCCGGCCGGCGGGATCCTGACGCCGTTGTCCAGCTGCTGGAGTCCGGCGGCGTGCCGCGACTCGACCCGCGCCTCCCCGTCCCACTGCTGGACCTGCTGGACGTGGGAGGCCGAGTCGGCCGCCCGGATGGCCTCCACGGAGCGGGTCACGTGCTCCCGCACGGCGTCCGGAGCGGCCGCCAGGTGGTCCCCCGTCACTTCCTGCCTGTCCGGGAAGAGGACCACCCTGGCGTCTTCCTCGTACTGGTCCTCCTGCTCCTCCACGTCGAAGCCTCCTTCGATCCCGATGGCCAGGCGGGTCAGCTTCTTCTTGGGAGGAGGGTCGTCGGAGGACGACGACTTGTCGCCGTTGTCCTCTTCCTTCTGGCGGGTTTTCTTCTTGCTGCAGCGGCGCGTCCGGGTGATGTGCAGGTACGCCCGCTGGCCCGTCCTGGCGTGGTGCCGGTCCACGTAGCGGCAGCCCAGGCCCAGGAAACTGTTCATGCACACGTACAGTCCTCCCTCGCTCTCGGGCGTGGCGAAGGACACGGCGCACTCGTCCTTGTGGACGCGGTCCCCGGGTCCCGGGACGCGGATCGTGGGCAGGACAGACGTCAGGATTCCGCCGACGTCTGCCGCCGACGGTGCCATGATGACGGAGCCGGCGGGAAGAAGAAGTCCCTGCTTTGGGTTTTCGGGGTCTGAACCTCGGCCGGAGCCTTGGAGGACTGGAAAGGCTCGGTGTAGTGGGCTGCAGCCTGGTCCGGATCCGGAGTGCGAGACCGAGCACGAACCATTATGACGGAGTAGTTATGGTGCTGGATGTGAGAGACATTAGGACTTTAACCATGTTCATTTGTGATGTCACAGAGGGGCGTGTTCCAGGCCATGGTTACCACGGTTACGGAGGGTTACAAGGGTTGACACTAAGGTCTCCGAGGTACTTGCCCATCGGGCAATTTAAAGTTAGGTTCTACTTGCCCTCAGGTCATGGTCACTTGCCCCCCGCCCGAGCTGCACACAAAGTTACACAGAGAAAGATAACTCTGGGTGTCCTTGGCATGAAATATGTTGAGCATCACTGACACAGGAACTTAGATTTTTCAGAAAAACTAGAATCTGTCAGAAACTAGCATCAGAAACAGAAATTAGAATCTAGTCAGAAACTAGAATCTAGTGCCAGAAACTACAATCAGGTGTCAAATAGAATATGAGCTTGTGGATCTGATATTTTTCAATAGCTAAAGTGTAACATAATGCGTTGAACACCAAAACGCGTTCAGTACACAAAGGGTTAAGTTACTTTTAAGTAACTTGATCGAGAGAGGAACAAACGTGTTTGTATCTGTTATATTCACATGTAGGAGTTCTGTACCTTCTACCATTCCGTATCACTACATATTCATTCATACATTTGAGGGATCAGAAACAATGTTACGAGCCTAATGTCTAATGACTGCCTGTTCAATGGCTGTGTATCTCACAGCAAAGTGTTGTTTAACCTATCAGACCTGTTATATTACCGTACATTACTATATACTGTATACTCCTGAATTTTCCACCACACGTTATATGTTTTAACCCCTGTCCGTCCGTCCGTCCGTCCGTGCATATTATACTAGCATATACTCCACTGAAAATGCCGGAGCGGCGCCGTCTCTGCCGACCATGAGCATTGTGAAGCGCCACTGAGCGAGGCGCCAGCTGAGCGAATTGCTGCACTGAGCATTGTGATTTAGCGAAGCGAATTGTTCGAGCGAATAAATCGTTTTTTTTTTTAAACATATTCAAGTCAATGCACGTTTTCCACACCAGAATTAGCGAAAATGCGATGAGTGTCCGCCTTTATTTATTCGCTCTGGTGTCGAATTTTTCACTTGCAGGCGAATAACACCCCTCCAATCAGAATGCAGGCCAAACTGTGTAGTGATATATAAACCATAAGTATAAACAACGGTGCATCGTACTGTATTGTAAATCCTGATTAAATTGTAAACTTTTCATCATTGTAAGTCGCTCTGGATCAAGAGCGTCTGCTAAATGCCTAAATTGTAAATTGTACAATAAATTCAACTCAATTCAACTAATGTCAACTCAACAGAGAAGCAACCTCTCTCTCCCTCTCCCTTTCTGCTGGCCTTGTTAATATAATCGCATAATTCTCCAGGCAAATGTTTCGCCTTTTTCTGGTCGCCTTTCCGCTTCGCTTCGCTAAATCACCGGTGGGAACGTACCTTTTGGGACAGAATAGTAAATATTATAAAACCCAAACTGCCCCACCCCCAACCAGCCACTTCCGTGCTTGTCAAAACCACGCCTAAGTACATATTCACGGATATTTGCTTTAACTCGTAGTGTATGCACGCAATTCGTAGGTGGCATTCAGTGAGTAGTGTACTACTATCTGTGAAACCAGGCTCAGACAGACAGACAGACAGACAGACAGACAGACGCGCAGCACAGACAGACAGACAGACAGACAGACAGACAGACAGACAGACAGACAGACAGACGCGCAGCAGCGACTTCGCCATCGGCGTCAGTCACTGTTTGAATGATGCGTTTTGTGCTCATTCTTCTGGTTTTTGTTCTTTTCACAACAAAAGCGACTCAGAAAGCTTTCTTTCTTTCTTTCTTTCTGTCTTTGTCTTCCACGGCGTCTCATTGTAAGCATTGCAGAGTAGAGGGTTTCATCGTACCGCTCCCTCTCGGCTCTTTGGCAACGAGTGTGATGCTTTGACGGAAGGTTCCTGTTGGCCGGCGTCCCAATATCTCCCTCTCTCTCTCTCTTTCTCTCTCTCTCACACTTTTTTCTTCTTCTTCAGGGGCGGATCTAGGCATGGGCATGGGGGGCAATGCCACCCTAAATGCCCAATCTGCCCCACCAAACATGATGCCATGCACAACAACCCAAAGATATTTCAAATTAAAGCGCTTATATTTAAACACTACTGCTACTAACTAACTACAGCTGTGTCACCACTAAACCAACAGCATTTCATCATTGAAAACAGAAAACTCTCTGAGTCAGACCTTTAGCTTCATGCATTACTTGTCTAGCTTGATGCTTTACTTGTCTAATAACGGCCCTGTAACTCAAAATGTCAAAATGGTATGGGTGCGACTCCCCCCCCCTCCCCCATGGGAAATGTTACATCCACCCCTGTCACATAGACGCTGCGTTCTCCACACCGTACTCATAAATTTGCTCTTAAATGGCGTTTCTTGTAAACTCAGCAACAATGACTCATTCAGAGTCTAATCTCTTTGTAGATAAAACAGAAAGCAGCTCTCCTCTTTTTCCCTTTTAGCCTGGGCAGCTCTCCGCGCCGCGCAGCGCACCGCCGGCTCCTCTGTTCCGGAGGAACCGCAAATCCCCATTAATCACATCTTCTCCTCATTTGGACGGAGCGGCAGCAGCAGCGACAGACAGACGAGGTTTTATACCTGCTGTTTCACAGAGGGTTTCTGCTATAGTAGTATCTACTTAGAGAGCTCAGCTTGAAACTGTCAGATAAGAGACCAGAGAAAGGGAGGAAGGAAGAGGCTCGTTTCCAACAAATGTAATTGTAGCGTAGCAGCACTGTGGTTGGACCAGGGCCAAAGAGAGAGAGAGAGAGAGACAGAGAGAGAGAGAGAGAGAGAGTGGAGAGAGAGAGAGAGAGAGAGAGAGAGAGAGAGAGAGAGACAGAGAGAGAAAGAAGAGAGAGAGAGAGAGAGGAGAGAGAAGAGAGAGAGAGGAGAGAGGACAGAGAGAGAAAGAGAGAGAGAGAGGCGAGAGAGAGAGAGAGGGCAGAGAGAGAGAGAGAGAGAGAGACAGAGAGAGAGAGAGGCAGAGAGAGAGAGAGGGAGAGAGGCAGAGAGAGAGAGAGAGAGAGAGAGAGAGAGAGAGGAGAGAGAGACAGAGAAGAGAGAGACAGAGAGAGAGAGACAGAGAGAGAGAGAGAGGCCAGAGAGAGAGAGAGAGAGAGAGAGAGAGAGGGAGAGAGAGAGAGAGAGAGACAGAGAGA
>CM076984.1:43471362-43488862 GCA_039105355.1 Benthosema pterotum | reverse complement strand
GCTACTGTTGGACGCCCCTAGTGCAATAGGCTGGTACTACACCATGAATTTCAAATCACTTACCCTACCTTTAAAGGTAGGGGAAGTGATTTGAAATTCATGGTGTAGTACCAGCCTGGTGCACTAGGGGCCCCAAAAGTAGCTACACTATGTGAACCTGCTGCTCTCTCCTGATTGGAGGAGAATTGTGGTGACCTGGGGAACTTTTATTAGCTCCTCTGCTAACGTGGGGGAGGGGGAAACTCCATATGTGGTTTCCACACCTTATAATAGAGCATTTTAACAGAAAAAAATATTTTTTGGGTGATATCTGACAAAAGTGAAATCACTTCCCCTACCTTTAAAGAAGCAGTAACACGATTAAAGAAATTAACTCATTTTAATCTCACATAGATTTTGCACCACCTGAAGAACCTTTTTCAGTGGACGAATTTCAGGTGTATTGATCAGTGCACACAATACAAGAAGAAGCCAATCAGGGTAACCAATAAGGGCTGACATTGATCAGAACTCCCACTGTTCTGTCCTCCCATTCGTCTGAAATTACTGACGCTATTTCTAACCCTCACCTCAATATAACATGTTACAGTATGCAGGGCTTGACACTAACACTTGCCCGCTTGCCCGGGGCAAGTAAAAAAAATGGTGGGGCAAGTGAAGACTGCTACCTGGTTGTCCGATCGGGCAAGTGTGCAACTTAGTGCACTATAACACAACACAAGATAAATTTGTCTTGAAGGCAGTCATTGCGACCTGGGCTAATTAAGATGATGAATTTTAACTCTTGAGGGTGTAAAAATGAAACCAAATGGACCCGCAAGGGTCCATTTGGTTTCATTTTTACGTTCTCAAGAGTTACATCTGGTTAACCAACTTAGCTGGGGACCACCTGGAACCCTCTCATGGACCACGTGTTGAAAACCCCTGGTTGAAAGCACCCAACTTAACCCATTGTGTCCTATCTAGTTTCTGAATAACATAATATTCAAAGATTTCACCACGTTTTCACGATTTTTCAAAAATAGCAGAGATACAAGCTCATAGCGCGCCACTCGGTGGCGCGCTATGAGCTTGTAGATCTGCTATTTTTCAATAGTTAAAACATAATGCTTAGAACACCAAAACGCGTTCAGTACACCAAGGTTTAAATGCAAAGTTTACAATATATTTTTGGAGGGCAAGTGACCATGAGGGCAAGTAGAACGTGACTTGCACTTGCCCAATGGGCAAGTTCTTCCGAGACCTTAGTGTCAACCCCTGTTACAGTGTGGACACAGTTTGGATGTAGAAAAACTCACTCACACACTAACAACCTGTTTTGACACAAAAATGCATCTCAGGTCAAATATTGTTATGTGATTAATTGAGATTAATGAATGCACCCTGAATGCACCTTTAAAAGCCCACAGAGTACAACACTAATGGCTGCATAATGGAGACAAACATGCAATATGCAAGCCATGTCACATGCATGACCACACACACACACACACACACACACACGCACGCACGCATGCACGCACGCACGCACGCACACGCCAGATCTGTTACTCTAAGGATTTGCATATAATTTCCTGTGGATATCGATGTATTTCTGGGCATCATGCCAACATGACGAGTCGCCCTCCTAGTCTTACCCATCAGCCCCTGGGGCAGCACATCTTCATGCATGTACACACACACTGCAGCACGCACGCACGCACAAAACACACACACACACACACACACACACACACACACACACACACACACACACACACACACACACACACACTTAAAGGCAGGGCAACACACACCGGCATCTACTTTGTCTCAGTTTAATTGTGACAAAGTCGTGTAAATATCAGCCAATGCAACTACACTCTTCTATAAAGAGTTTTCACTGCTTTGTTTGGCTGTTGGCCAATACTGAGCGAAGCCCCTCCCACTGTGACAAAAGAACTGCTGTGATACGTCACATCATTTGAAGCCACGCCCACCCCCATAGGTTGACTCCTCCCACATCTAGGCCACTGTGGCTGACATACTAGTCCAGGATTTCTGTCTTTTTGGCAACGCAGACAAAAATAAAAGCCTGGGTGTTGAGGCTATATAATAATACGGTATACCCCATGTCACCCCATCTACATCCCATTTTAAAATTAAATGATCCCTGTCTAATAAGACAAACATCGCTTAAAACATTATACTTCAACTATATAACTAAAATAAAACAAATAAAAACACCAATGGCATCTTATTTATTTTATAAACAGAAAATATTTCACTCAACGGAAACTGCTCCTGTCGCAGGATGATGATGTCACATGTCTATGCGTGATCTAGCTCTATGGAATATACAGAATGCACATGCTCATGTGACATCATCAATAGATTCTCTATTTAAGAAAGAAATAAAGTATTGAAGGTGTTTTTATCTGCATGTTTTAGTAATAGAAGGCAAGTATAGTGTTTTAAGGCATACTGTATGCGTCTTATTAGCCAGGGATCCTTTTTAAATTCCTCAACATTTTACCCTCTTCATAATGTCAAAAAATAACTGTTGAGCAACACGACCAACAATATGTACTAATAATATCATACAACTAAAGCTGGGGGTGTGGCTTCAGTTCAGGTGGACCAATCAGTATCCATCACCAACCCACCAGGCAAACTTAAATTGGGAATTCCACCCATTTGCAATATTCTTTCTGAGAGCGTACAAATGCAATTGGTTCATTTGGCTCCTATTTAGAACAAAAAAGCAACAACTCATATATAACAATAATACGTGATGATCATGATTAGGGTCGGAAAAAAAACCTGTGGCTACAACACTGCCTCACCCCATGCACCCCCCCCCCCACACACACACACTCACACACAACCCCCTACAAATTAGCACCACCTTTCCTGAGCACGACAAATGTTTTGTTTTCATTTTTTGTTGACGACAACAGATTTCTGGACCGTCTGCAGGACGAAGCAAGTGTCTGTCTGCAGGGAAACAGCTGCAGCATCAAAGTAGAATCAGCATAAAAGGGAAAAAATATAGATAGATATACTGTATATATCTATTTAGATTTTTGGCTAAAACGTTGGAATATC
This sequence comes from Benthosema pterotum, assembly GCA_039105355.1. Classification (NCBI taxonomy): domain Eukaryota; kingdom Metazoa; phylum Chordata; class Actinopteri; order Myctophiformes; family Myctophidae; genus Benthosema; species Benthosema pterotum. The sequence continues at coordinate 43,485,775 of CM076984.1, read as the reverse complement.
CCTTTAATTCTCCATGCTCTCTGACAGCAACAGGAAACCACTTCACTTCACTCGCGATTCCGCAGGATTTGCATCTTTCCAGGTTTCTGATGTGCTTTCATAATTCAACTTCCAGTTATTAATGCTGATATGGCAGAGCAGTGAGTCTAGCAGACAATGTGAACATGGCACTTGATGTCAGAGAGGTTCCACAGTACAGTGGGATTCTAACACGCGGTGTCACTCAGAAACCAATTACAGCTCAGAGCAGAGAGTTGCTGTCAGCACTGAGACCAGAACCAAATCCCCATTCACAATATTACAGATAAAACCAGGCTCATTTGCATGTTTTAATGCACTCCACTTACTATACGCTCACACACACACACACACACACACACACACACACACACACACACACACACACACACACACACACCACACACACACACACACACACACACACACACACACACACACACACAGTTTTCTATTTGTCTGTCATTAGGTAAACACGTCTCTTCCTTCAGTGTCTTGTTTCTCTTTGAAGTTTCTCTTCCCCTTTGAAGTCAGACAGACGAACGGACAGGCAGGCAGACAGGAAGACAGACAGACAGACAGGCAGGCAGGCAGGCAGGCAGGAAGACAGGCAGACAGGCAGACAGACAGGCAGGCAGGCAGACAGGAAGACAGACAGACAGACAGACAGACAGACAGACAGACAGGCAGGCAGGCAGGCAGGCAGGCAGGCAGGAAGACAGGCAGACAGACAGGCAGGAAGACAGGCAGACAGGCAGACAGGCAGGCAGACAGGCAGGCAGACATGCAGACATGCAGGCAGGCAGGCAGGCAGGCAGGCAGGCAGGCAGGCAGGCAGGCAGGCAGGCAGGCAGGCAGGCAGGCAGACAGACAGACAGACAGACAGGCATGCGTGGAATATGTGCATGAACACACGCTGGTTAGAAAGCAGAAAATCTGCATAAACACAGCAGACTACAACGACAACACAGCTGCACTTACATAACTCTGGGACGACGACAACACACATGTACAACACACACACCAAAAAAAAAACATATTGTGGTGGTCAAATGCTCCCCTAAATACCCAGTCTGCCCCACAAAACACGATGCCATGCAAAACAACCCAGGATATTTCAAATTAAAGTGCTTCTATTTAAAATGATGTGAAACACTACTACTGCTACTAACTAACTACAGCTGTGTCACCACTAAACCAACAGCATTTCATCATTGAAAACAGAAAACTCTCTGAGTCAGACCTTTAGCTTTATGCATGCTGCGTGTCTGTTGCAACTTCAACAACAACTGATGTTATTATTGATGCTTTACTTGACTAATACAAGTCCTGTAACCGAAAATGGTATGGGGGCGACTTCATCGCCCATGGTGCGAAGCGACACGGGCCGCCCCCATACCATTTTCTCCTATCCCCACACCACCAATTGGGAAATGGTACATCCGCCCCTGCTTGAAGGAGTTCATGAGCGAGTGCTGTCGAGAACGAGCAAATGGGAAAAAAACATTCAAAAACAAGCTTGTGGTTTTACAATGAGCTTATTATCTGCCATATTACACATCCGTTATGTTTGAGATGTGGTAGATGACGTGAACAACGGTGGTTCATCCAACTTAAATATAATAGAGGCAACATTAGTGTGTACAAACACACACACAATGTGATATATCAAATCGAATCGCAGCATAACTAAGAATCGCAATATAAATCAATTCAGGATCCTAAATATCCAGCCCGATGTCACAGATAATAGTACACTATGTACAGAATGCCACCGACAGAATTGTGTGCACACACTACTACCCACTTAATCTGGTTTCAGGGAAAATCATAGCACAGAAACAGCCTTAACTAAAATAGTCAGTGACCTTAGAGTCAGCATGGATTCGGGGAAGGTGTCGGTGCTTGTCCTACTAGATCTAAGTGCTGCATTCGACACGGTAGACCACAACATATTAATACACCGTCTACAAAACACAGTTGGTCTAAATGGCAAAGTTCTAAACTGGCTACGCACCTATATTACAGGTAGAAAATTCTGTGTTCGCCTGGGAAACAATGTCTCCAGCAAACATCCTATCCCCTTTGGTGTTGCCCAAGGAAGCAACCTGGCTCCACTGCTATTCTCATTATACATGCTCCCACTAGGGGACATTATTAGAAAACACAATGTCAATTTCCATTCATACGCAGATGACACACAGTTATATATATTAGTGGGGTTTCGTCTCCATGTTAAATGTGGATGTCATTTACAACTCTTGTAAAAGTTTCACTTTCAGTCCTAATTTGTTGGTGAGGGTCTATAGAACCATTTTGGTTCGAGTGGCCCGCACACAAATTAAATATTTGGCCTGTAGGGGGCGTAACAAGGTGCCAACCCTACCAAAACATGTAAACTGTTGTAACTTTTGATCAAATTGTCCAATCTGTACATATGGGATATCTATGGATTCACAATCAGGAGTAGCATTTGCTACCTAAACCTAATTACACATAAAATATATTTTTTCATCCATTATTGGTGTATATCGACAAAAATAGCAAGCAAAACAAGCTAAAATTAGCTAAAACCGAAGTGAGTTTCCATCTCCATGTTAAATTTAGTTGTCGTTTACAACTTTAAAAGTTTAACTTTCAATACTAAATTCTAGGTGAGGTAACCATTTTGGTTAGAGTGGCCAGCACGCAGATAAAGATTATTAGGGGGGGCTTCCAAAATATGAAGCCCCCCTTGTGGATACACACAAGGGGGTGGGGAGGGGGGGGGGGGGGGGGGGGGGGGCTGGGGTAATATGGTCTAAATGACTAAATACTTAGTCATTTAGACCAGGTACCATGAGGTGAAGGAACCTTCAATTGACATTGTTGTTGAGTCTTCATGGGGAGAAGCATTATGCATTCCGAACCATCTTCAAGAAGGACATGAGAGTTGAAAAGAATGGTCACCATGGTGCAATATAACTACTTTGAGTATGACTATTTTCCTGTCAACTAGCTTGTGTGTGAAGGTACAGCACCTCAGCAGTGGTTTTCACCAGACAGCTTTTACTGTATGGATCTGGATGGGATCTGGCTAGAAGTACACAGACTGGTATTGGATCTGGGTGGGGATCTGGCTAGAAGTACACAGACTGGTGTTGGATCTGGATGGGGATCTGGCTAGAAGTACACAGACTGGTGTTGGATCTGGATGGGGATCTGGCTAGAAGTACACAGACTGGTGTTGGATCTGGATGGGGATCTGGCTAGAAGTACACAGACTGGTGTTGGATCTGGATGGGGATCTGGCTAGAAGTACACAGACTGGTGTTGGATCTGGATGGGGATCTGGCTAGAAGTACACAGACTGGTGTTGGATCTGGATGGGGATCTGGCTAGAAGTACACAGACTGGTGTTGGATCTGGATGGGGATCTGGCTAGAAGTACACAGACTGGTGTTGGATCTGGATGGGGATCTGGCTAGAAGTACACAGACTGGTGTTGGATCTGGGTGGGGATCTGGCTAGAAGTACACAGACTGGTGTTGGATCTGGGTGGGGATCTGGCTAGAAGTACACAGACTGGTGTTGGATCTGGATGGGGATCTGGCTAGAAGTACACAGACTGGTGTTGGATCTGGGTGGGGATCTGGCTAGAAGTACACAGACTGGTGTTGGATCTGGGTGGGGATCTGGCTAGAAGTACACAGACTGGTGTTGGATCTGGGTGGGGATCTGGCTAGAAGTACACAGACTGGTGTTGGATCTGGGTGGGGATCTGGCTAGAAGTACACAGACTGGTGTTGGATCTGGATGGGGATCTGGCTAGAAGTACACAGACTGGTGTTGCATCTGGGTGGGGATCTGGCTAGAAGTACACAGACTGGTGTTGGATCTGGGTGGGGATCTGGCTAGAAGTACACAGACTGGTGTTGGATCTGGATGGGGGTCTGGCTAGAAGTATACAGACTGGTGTTGGATCTGGGTGGGGATCTGGCTAGAAGTACACTGGTGTTGGATCTGGATGGGATCTGGTTAGAAGTACACAGACTGGTGTTCTGACCTCACTGGGTACTGGTCAATCGGGTAGAGCTGGTTTGAGTTGGAGTGAGTACTAAGAATGTGTCAGCTGATTTCATGGGCTCACTTGATTTTCACATATAGGGTAGAAGACATGGATTTACTGCCTACATCAATACATCAATATTACACATTTTGATGATTTGACTATTATCTAGCATTTTATAAAAAAAAATCATAACCCTTGAAAACGTTTTGTCATCAGATTCAAGATTATATGTTGTATGAGCTGAATTGGTAAAATAACAGCAGATGATGGCCACCCTAGCTGTCATCACAGACCCATAGCCAAAACAATTCCTTATGGCAGGCTTTAACTTTGTGCCAAATGTCATGCTTTCATTGAAAAGTGCACAATTTTCACACATAGAGGCCGGGCTATAAGTGGGTATGCCTAACTTTAATCCCCCCAATACTGTATTGTTTCTATTTATTTACAATTTATACCATTACTCATTCATGATAGGTAGGCACTAACTTCATCCTTCTAGGTTCAACAGAATATAAATTAGGTGCCATTTGAAGTAATTTGATGTACATGGGCGTCCATTTTTTCCATATCATATTCCAAACATTAATATTTAAAATCCAGTTAATTCCTGGGTTAGTATTGACTTGATATAGCAAAAGAAAACAAAGAAAAAACAGCAATTGTGAGAAAATAAAGACTTTTAAGAAAAACAAAAATCCGATTTTGGTCAATTTTGAAATTAGGCAAAAAATGCATATTTTTTTCATCTACAGATGGGCCACTCGAACTAAAATTGTTCTATAGGTCATCATCTACAAATTAGAAGCGAAAGTCAAACTTTTAGAAGAGTTGTAAATGACGGTGTGTCGTGGGACCCCACTATATCCATAGAACCCCAAAAAACAGACCCTGTAATGCACCTCACTTCATGTCTCAGAGATATAACCGACTGGATGAGCACAAACCTCCTAAAACTAAATGAAAATAAGACAGAGGTACTGCTGGTAGGCCCTTAAACAAAAAGAGACCAAGTCACTAAATCTCTAGGGCATCTAGCCGCATGGGTCAAACCCCAAGTGACCAGCCTGGGGGTGATAATTGACTCAGACCTCAATTTCACATCGCACATAAATAAAATAACAAAAACAGCCTTCTTTCATCTTAGAAACATAGCTAACATACGCCCCTTCCTTTCACAACCAGATGCTGAAAAAATTATACACGCTTTTGTTACCAGAGGTTTTCACCCAGTGGTCCCTGAGAGGATTCCGGATGGTCCCCAGCTAAATGATGGACAGTTGGTAACCAAATGGACCCTTATAAATCTGTAACTCTTGAGAGTGTAAAATGAAACTGAATGGATCCTCACAGGTCTATTCTGTATCATTTTACATCCAAGAGTTAAATTATATTTAAACACCTGCATTTTCAAGAATCTACACATTTAGAAAATGTAAAAGAATTGTTATTTTGAACTACATTTGGTCATGACCCAAAGAACAAACAAAAAACATTAAAAAAAAAGAAAAAACTAAAACTGAATTGAAAATTAAAAGTGAAAACTAACTAAAACTAAACTATAATGAAAAATCCCAAACTATTATAAGAGTGTTCAGTGTGTCTGGCACAGATCTGCTCTGGAAGAAACAAAAAGACCTGAAACAAATAAACAAAACCCTACAAGGCAGGGGCGGATGTAACATTTCCCAATTGGGGGGGCAGGAGAAAATGTTATGGGTGCGGCTTTATCGCCCCTATCGCTTCACACCACAGGCGATGAAGCCGCACCCATACAGACACGCAGCATGCATAAAGCTAAAGGTCTGACTCAGAGAGTTTTCTGTTTTCAATGATGAAATGCTGTTGGTTTAGTGGTGACACAGCTGTAGTTAGTTAGTAGCAGTAGTAGTGTTTCACATCATTTTAAAAAGAAGCATTTTAGTTTGAAATATCCTGGGTTGTTTTGCATGGCATCATGTTTGGTGGAGCAAACTGGGCATCTAGGGGGGCTTTGCCCCCCATGCCCATGCCTAGATCCGCCCCTGCTACAAGGTCTGGTCCAAGATCTCCAGTTCTATTATCTGAAACCAAAGCTGAATAATGCCTTTTTTCTGCTTGCTGCTCCGTTTCATCGATTTTCCCTCCTTTAATCATTTCTTCGGCCCGCTGCTCTTTTTACATCGACTCTGTATTTAAATGTTTTATAATGTTGTTGGTGTTTTCTTCTTAGATGTGTTCATGCTCTGTCTTAAGGTTTTATGGTTTGTTTTCCTTCCAGAGGACTGAGGTGTAGGAGGAGAAGGAGGAGGAACAGAGCAGGTAGAATCCTTTACAATGTTAGAGTGACTTCTAGAAGAAAGAAAGAAAGTAGGACATGATTTGTTGCAGCTGACAGTGGGCAGGAGGTGTGTGTGTGTGTGTGTGTGTGTGTGTGTGTGTGTGTGTGTGTGTGTGTGTGTGTGTGTGTGTGTGTGTGTGTGTGCGCGCGCGCGCACGCACGCACCATATCTCCATAACACTGCAAACAAGAGAGAGTGAGAATAGATAAAGGTTAAATTAAATGTATCCAATAATTACTATTATTAGTAGATATTATAACAAGTGTTACTTGTTATAATAATAATGGTGTACTGCAATTCAGAAAGTCTCAGAAAATATTAGAAGATTCTGACATTGTGACATCTTGAATAATGCATAGGTTTACATTATATGCAAGTATGCATGTGTGCATGTGCACGCGCACACACACACACACACACACACACACACACACACACACACACACACACACACACACACACACACACACACACACACACACACACACACACACACACACAACACACACACACACACACACACACACACACACACACACACAGACAAAGTGTCATACCTTTCTTGCCAGCTCTGTCTTTCAACCATTTATTTATACATTAGATTTTTTCTCTCCTGTGATGACTAACAGATGATGTCGTCGCTCCCAAAACTCATATATCCAAAACTCCAATGTTCTTTTCTCTCTGTTTTGTATGCGTTTTAAAGTGAATGTCCTACAGCTTGTAATCACATGACAGTACTCCACAACAACAAACAGGACTTGATCTACAAGTCCAACAGATACTGTATGTTAAAATAATACAAAACAAAACGTACACAGGTTTTTGACGTGCGAGGTTTCTATCTGACACCAGGACTGTGTGCGTGTGTGTGCGTGTGTGTGTGTGTGTGTGTGTGTGTGTGTGTGTGTGTGTGTGTGTGTGTGTGTGTGTGTGTGTGTGTGTGTGTTGTGTGTGTGTGTGTGTGTGTGTGTGTGCGTGCGTGCATGTGTGCGTGCGTGCGTGAGTGAGTGCGTGTGTGTCCTGTCTGGGAGGTGACAGGTCGTTTCATCTGGTCTTCCTCTCACCTCTCCTGGACATCACACTCACACACTGTCACCTCCTGCTGATTGAATACTTTATTAGACAGACGTAGAGACACAGGGGCGGATCTAGGCATGGTCATGGGGGGGCAATGCCCTTCTAAATGCCCAGACTGCTCCAACAAACACGATGCATGCAAAACAACCCAAGATATGTCAAATTAAAGTGCTTCTATTTAAAATGATGTGAACCACTACTACTGCTACTAACTAACTACAGCTGTGTCACCACTAAACCAACAGCATTTCATCATTGAAAACAGAAAACTCTCTGAGTCAGACCTTTAGCTTTATGCATGCTGCGTGTCTGTTGCAACTTCAACAACAACTGATGTTATTATTGATGCTTTACTTGACTAATAAAAGTCCTGGAACTGAAAATGGATGGGTGCAACTTCATCGGCAAATAGTGGTCACACCAGATACTGACTGGTTCTGAGTCCTATACCCCCAATAAGGCAAAAAGAAAATGCACATTTCAGGGTGGCCTTTTATTGTGGACAGTCTAAGGTACACCTGTGCACTAACCATGATGTCACATCTGCATGTTGATGTGGCACACCTGTGAGGTGGGATGGATTATCTTAAAGCAGAAGTGCTCAATATCACACATTTAGGCAGATTTGTGAACAGTGTTTGAGAGAAATGGTTATATTGTATATCTGGAATGAATTTTAGGTCCTTAAGTCCATCCACTGGAAAATGGGAGCAAAAACAAAAGTGTTGCATTTATATTTTTGTTATATATATATATACACTCAACAAAAATATAAACGCAACACTTTTGTTTTTGCTCCCATTTTTCAGGGGATGAACTTAAAGCCCTAAAATTCATTCCAGATATACAATATAACCATTTCTCTCAAACACTGTTCACAAATTTGCCTAAATGTGTGATATTGAGCACTTCTGCTTTGTTAAGATAATCCATCCCGCCTCACAGGTGTGCCACATCAAGATGCAGATGTGACATCATGATTAGTGCACAGGTGTAGCCCAGACTCTCCACAACAAAAAGACACCCTGAAATGTGCCATTTTCTTTTGCCTTATTGGGTGTATGGGCCTCCGAACCAGTCAGTATCTGGTGTGACCACCATTTGCCTCATGCAGTGCAACACATCTTCTTCGCATAGAGTTTATCAGATTGTCAATTGTGGCCTGTGGAATGTTGCTCCACTCCTCTTCAATGGCTATGTGAAGTTGCTGGATATTAGTGGGAACTGGTATGTGCTGTCGAAATGGTAATAATGTGGTAATATTGTGTTATTACCATTTTTACAGTGTGTAACAGTTCCCACTAATATCCAGCAACTTCACACAGCCATTGAAGAGGAGTGGAGCAACATTCCACAGGCCATAATTGACAATCTGATAAACTCTATGCGAAGAAGATGTGTTGCACTGCATGAGGCAAATGGTGGTCACACCAGATACTGACTGGTTCGGAGGCCCATACACCCAATAAGGCAAAAGAAAATTGCACATTTAAGCCAAGGGTGTCTTTTTGTTGTGGAGAGTCTGGGGTACACCTGTGCACTAATCATGATGTCACATCTGCATCTTAATGTGGCACACCTGTGAGGTGGGATGGATTATCTTAACAAAGCAGAAATGCTCAATATCACACATTTAGGCAGATTTGTGAACAGTGTTTGAGAGAAATGGTTATATTGTATATCTGGAATGAATTTTAGGGCTTTAAGTCCATCCCCTGAAAAATAGGAGCAAAAACAAAAGTGTTGCGTTTATATTTTTGTTGAGTATATATATATATATATATATATATATATATATATATATATATATATATATATATATATATATTAAGGGTGTGGAGATTAATCGATATAAATCGATACATCGGTACCCACGTGCGCGATGCGAGTGCATCGGTTCCGTCACTCTGTATCGATGCAATTGACGGATGAAATCTAGATGCGTCGCGATGCATTTGCTTGAATCGGTAAAAATCGATGTTGAGCGGGGTTTTCACCGATTTATTTCGCCCTATTCTATGTTTTCTAATCTGTGTTGAACGCACCATTATTGGGAAGGAAAAGGCTCTGCCATTCGGCACCGACAGTTACGACAACTCTGCTTACTTCCTGTACAGTCCAATCGAGACTCTTCTACATAGACATCTATTGAATAGGGACAACGTGACGAGGCCCGTCAATGTCGCAGCTCTGTCTATAGTCCCCCCCCCCTCCTACACTCTGCAACAGCAGGGCAGCAGCCAGTCAGCTGTAGTAGTCTGGGATCAATACATGCTACCGACGTGGAGACTAATACCCGCGACTATAAACCCCACGGATTAAACAAGAGAACTAGTGAACGAAGCACCATATTTAGCTTCATAAAACTCTGTTGTGTCCGTGGTTGAGCTGTGTCGCTCAGTCCGTTGTTCACTGTAGCACCGACAGGTAATGATCCACACAGTATTCTTCTCATCTGATTCTCAAACGCAGTTGCAAATCTACGCAATCTGCGCGATCATTGTGTGTTGTTAAATAAATCTTCTGCACGCGTTTTTAAAAGTGGTTGTCAACCCCCTTCGTTTTACAACTTTCCACTGTGCTGCCTTTCCTTGGAGCCTCATTTACTGTATATTCTGCAACACGATGGTGTTGCACACCGAGTCAGCGACAGTAAAATTGCACAGCCACAGCTCACATCCACATGCTCTCAGTGACTCAGTCTCAGCGTGGTGTGGATGCAACGTGTTGTGATCTTGTAGAAGAGTGTTTTTCAACCTTTTTCATTTCAGGAACCACTATTTATTCAGCATTTGAGCCTCGGACCACCATTTGATGATATTTTAGCCCCACAGACCCAAAACTAAAGTTTTCTTTTGTTTTTGTCCACAATACCAGACTGGATTTCAGAAACAGTCCAACATACAGATCAAAATGACCATTAATCTTTTACATTTTCTAGTTGTGTAGACTTTAGGCTAATTCACATGTGAATTACTCTTGAGAGTGTAAACATGAAACCAAATGGACCCACAAGGGTAATTTTGGTTTCATTTTACACCAATAATTGCATAATGATTGATTATATTTTTATAATTGTAATAGGGTCTTTCAGGTTAAGCCAAGGACCCCTTAGGCTTTGCTGAGAGTGAGTGAGAACCAGGGACCCCCATATATACAGTATAGTATTATCTATGTGTTGATTAAGATACACATAGACTTGTTTGACAGTACTCTGTCTGCAGTGATCTGTAAATGCATGTTTTATATTGGTTTATTTTCTATTTGTATGTATATACATACAGTACATGATTAGTATACGCTAATCCAACAATAACACAATAACCAGCAGAGAGCAGAGCACAGCAGGCCCTTTATTTTTTATTATTATTTTTTTTAAGTTGGGAAGTTAGAGATACAGTAGGCCTACTAACCTACAGTAAAACAATACATTGTTTTGAATTTAAATGTATTGCATTTTGGCATTTTTTTGGAAAATTAATAAACCTTGAATATAAATCCTTTTTATTATGTTAAATTGTCACCAGATCGCATCATATCGCATTGTTCAGAATAAAATTCAATGGTAATGTTAAAGTATCGGTTAAGTATCGGTATAAGGGGGTGTATCGTATCGTGTTGGGGTGAATCGCATCGCATCGTATCGCCAGGTAATTCCAAATAATCGCTAAAGTATCGAATCGCTGGCAGTGCATCGAGATGCGTATCGAATCGCCCTCAGTGCTGAGATTCACATCCCTAATATATATATATATATATATATATATATATATATATATATATATATATATATATATATATTATATATATATATATATATATTTATATATAAAAAACACAGTATACAGTATACTCCCCTGTGTCAGGGTTTGCCCGCATTTAAAACACACAAATGCGTTAGCATTCTCTACATTTCACCGCAAAACAAACTTTATGTCTCTGTCGCGACTTAGAGTACATTCAAGAGCCACCCGCTGGGATGCCACACACACACGCACGCACGCACGCACACACGCACACACACACACACACACAACACACACACACACACACACACACACACACACACACACACACACACGCACACACGCACACACAGACAGACAGAAGACATGAATTATTCATGTCTCCATTCATTTCTATTCCCTCTCTCTTGCATTACATTTCATGTAAAATGTGTGAATTTCCACTCATTCTAATGAATCGTTTTTCCCCCCTCTCTCTAAAATAAAATAGCGAAGACTTTTTTTCCCACCAATTAGATGGTTCCTTTGTGGCCTTTTCATCATCCCTGTCTTTTCTGTGGTAATTATCCTGCCGTCTCTGGGTGGATAAACCTCGTATGTCCAACCATAGCTATAGTCTGCACTATGCTCCACACCCCACAAACTGCAAATTTGCCCAAGTGCACATTTGAGTGCATGAAGAGGGCTATTGTGTAACATGTGTAATAGTGTCATAGAGTAACACGTGTAATAGTGTAATAGAGTAATATGTGTAATAGTGTAATAGGGTAACATGTGTAATAGTGTAATATGTGTAATAAGTGCAATAGGTTAATAAGTGTAATAGTGTAGTATATATGCAATAGTGGTATAGTGTAATTTCCCTATTACACTATTGCACATACATTATACTATTACTCATATTAGCCTATTACACTTATTACACAAGACACAACAGCATTATTACCCTATTACACTATACCACTATTGCTTATATTACACAATTACCCTAATAAACATATTACACGGTTACACCTATTAGCCTTTTGCAATTATTACAAATATTACACCATTGCACAGGTTACCCCATTACACTATTACACATGTAAAACATTTCACTATTACACATGTTACACTATGACACTATTACACATATTAACCTATTACCCTATTACACACTTTACACTATGACACTATTACACATATTACCCTATTACTCTATTACACATGTTACACTATGGCGCTATTACACATATTACCCTATTACATGAAGAGGGCTATTCTAGTCTGCTATATCATTCTGCTATATGGTGGACTTCACATAAGATCTTTTTCTTGGGACAATGTATTGAGTTTTAGACCTTTTTTCTTAATGCATTTGTACAATTTGTCTGATCAGGAAAGATTATCAGGAATGATCGGGATTGTATCGGGAGCAAAAAAAAGTGATCGGAACGGCAAATATTGGGATCGGCAGATACTCAAACTCAAATGATCGTGATCGGATCGGGAGCAAAGAAATATGATCGGGGCAACCCCAGTTTTGTTCCAATTTAAACTATGGAATGAACTTCTCATTGCAGTCAGAACTGCAGATTCACTCCCAATCCAAACTATGGAATGAACTTCCCACTGCAGTCAGAACCACATATTCGCACTCTCAAGAATTAAAATATTCCACATGTGAATTAGTCCACGTCTAGAGAATGCAGAAGATTAATGGTCATTTATGATCTGTAATGTATGTTGGACTGTTTGGTTTCCCCAAATCCATCCTGGAATTGTGGACAAAAGCAAAATAAATCTTTAGTTTTGGGATCTGTGGGGCTAAAAATGTCATCAAATGGTGGTCCTCCGTGGCTCAAATGCTGAATAAATAGTGGGCCGTGGTATGAACAAAGTTGAAAACCACTGTCTTATAAGCATATGAACAGTACCAACATGGGTATCCATGTAATATAGCAGCGTACAGTTTAATTAGCAGGGCTTGACACTAACACTTGCCCGCTTGCCCAGGGCAAGTAAAAAAAAACGGTCGGGCAAGTGAAGACTGCTACCTGGTTGCCCGATCGGGCAAGTGTGCAACTTAGTGCACTATAACACAACACAAGATAAATGTGTCTTGAAGGCAGTCATTGCGCTCTGCCTCTGTGTCTTTGCCTGCTTTCTAGATATCCACAATTCCAGGCTGAATTTGGGAAACAAAACAGGCAAATTAACATACACATCAAAATGACCATTAACCTTCTACATTCTCTAGATGTGTAGATCTGGGCTAATTAAGATGATGAGAGTGTAAAAATGAATGGTTTCATTTTTACGTTCTCAAGAGTTACATCTGCAAAATTTACAATATATTTTTTGGGGGGCAAGTGACCATGAGCTGAGGGCAAGTAGAACCTGTCTTGCACTTGCCCGATGGGCAAGTAGTTCCTTAGGAGCATTTGAATGCTTCTATTTTGTTTACATAAGAACAAAAGATTTTATGACTTTGTATACATAAGTACAAAAGGTTTATGACTTTTTTGTCTACTGCACGTGCGCAATAAAATACGGGTCATGAAAGGTCATGGGTTAGGGCTGACTGTAATGTGACCCTGGTGTGAGCGTCATGCCCCTGAACAGAGGGAGCATGGGGGGAGGTCTGTATGCCCCCATGGCTGACTGTATGTGGTTATGTGTGTGTGTGTGTGTGTGTGGGGGGGGGGGGGGGGGGGGGGGGGGGGGGGGTGTGTGTGTGAGGGTGTGTGTTTTGTTCTCTGCTTTCTGATTCCCAGGCCAGGGGGGGTGTCATATCTGTGGTGCTCTTATCCTGTCTGTATGCCTACTGTGTATTGGTGTGTGTATGCATTCCCAGGGCAAGGTGTCAAACTCTGTCTGTGTGTGTGTGTGTGGGGGGGGTGTGTGTGTGAGGGTGTGTGTTTTGTTCTCTGCTTTCTGATTCCAGGCCAGGGGGGGTGTCATATCTGTGGTGCTCTTATCCTGTCTGTATGCCTACTGTGTATTGGTGTGTGTATGCATTCCAGGGCAAGGTGTCAAACTCTGTCTGTGTGTGTGTGTATTTGATGAACCTGTTCTCGTAGGCATATGGATCACGTGAACACAGCCATTATTCCCCACGGGGCGACAGTGGGGTGTGGAATCTGTACTGCTAACTTCACATATCCCCCCGAGAAGGTAAACAGGCCTATAGACCGTGGCTGTGTGTGTGTGTGTGT
>CM076984.1:43453862-43468862 GCA_039105355.1 Benthosema pterotum | reverse complement strand
AGAGTCACGTCAACCACTCAGTGATAGAACAGCCAGCTATACGTGGGGACTCCCTGCATATCGCGGGGTCTGTTGGGGAGGGTACTGCTGCACCACACACCCCACCCCAGGTGTGGGATAATGCTAAATTAACTAGCGCCGTGTTATCACTGGGTGATGCTTGGCCAGCTACATGTGAGGACTCCCTACATATCGCGGGGTCTGTAGGGGAGGGTACTGCTGCACCACACACCCCACCCCAGGTGTGGGATAATGCTAAATTAACTAGCGCATTGTTATCACTGGGTGATGCTTGGCCAGCTACATGTGAGGACTCCCTGCATATCGCGGGGTCTGTAGGGGAGGGTACTGCTGCACCACACACCCCACCCCAGGTGTGGGATAATGCGACATTAACATGTGCTGTTTTAGCACTGGGTGAGGCTATGCGCCATCTTAACAGTGCTATTTTGGACATGCGGTGTGTTTTCAGTATTTTCAGAAGACAATAATACATTGTATAGCGTGCAACTGTGCGAGTGATCTGTATGTGTTTGTGAGAGAGAGTGAGAGTGAGAGAGAGTGAGAGAGTGAGAGAGAGTGAGAGAGAGTGAGAGAGAGACAGAGAGAGACAGAGTGAGAGAGTGACAGAGAGTGAGAGAGAGTGAGAGAGCTTAAGAAAGATTTTTTTTTTTTTTTTTTTTTTTTTTTTTTTTTTTTTTTTTTTTTTGCTAAAACATGGCAAGTGGCGGTAACCAAGATCCATCGTTGGTTCAGGCCCTACACACGCTGTTAGGGGGAATTATTGTAGACCAAAAGGTTACTAAATTAGCTTTGAAAAAGTTTCGAGATGACGCAGCATCTAGAGAGAGGCAATTCGGAATGTCTATCCCTGCTGATCCTCTACCGGACCTAGGAGCTGATGTAGATGAAATATTATACACTGACACTAATGATATTTATACATCTCCTTTGAATCTTGGCGCAGACCTCAGTATTAATAATGATGACAACAGGGTGTCCTCTCATGAGGACCCTATGGATGGCATAGTTATTAATAATGATGCAGTACACAACCAAGTTGGAGCGGGGGTGGGTGATGGTGCGGACTCTAATGAAGCAACTCTAGCCAGTGATGTTTATGTAACTCACATGCCGTATTTTAATAGCGTAGAAGTAAGGCAGCATATTAATCTGAGAGATGTACCAGTGGATGATATTGAATCAATCCCTCAAGCGGTGAATGACATTTTTTCTAATGCTATGTCAAAAGCTATGACTTATGCAGAGGAAGGCAGTATTGCAAGTGTTGTTTTATCCGCACCTACATTAGCTGGCGATGTCTCAGTAATGCTAGGACCAAATGAATCTTATGATGCAGCAAGTTTTATGAACGAGGTGTCTAAGATTGTGCAGAGTAATAATTCAATCACAACTGACGACGACCTATATTTAACAGTGACTATAGCACATCAACGGAGGGGTGGGAGCAGAGGAAAACGGGCAGGGGGTGATGTTGTTGGGGACGGGCCTGTTAAACGCCGTAAGCGGTTAAATAGAACTCTTTACAGCGAGATATTGACCCAGCATGCCAAAAACTTGTATATCCCAGAAAATAAAAATAGTATATGCTTTTCGCTATGCATACTCCGTGCACAACACCCCAGATTGAAAGAAGATAAATTATTTGAGCGCGCCATGCGACTCCACACACGTCTGGGGTTCAGTGAAAACAGACCTATAGGGCAAAGCGACCTTGCTGTTTTTGAACACGCTCTCGGTGTTAAAATAGTATTATTTTATCACCCCCAAGGGGGGTGGTAAGGTAACCCATTTTGAAACTAACCAAGCACCGAGAGAGGACGCTATCTGGTTATATCTGCATGACGGGCACTACTGCCTGATAAAAAAGCGGACTGCATTTTTTGGATCACATTATGTGTGTTCCATGTGTTATGCTAGGTATAATGACAACATCTACCATCATTGTAAATATGTCTGCAGTGTCTGTTATACAGACTGCAACAGTGACATGCATGGGGCTGGACAGAGCGATGTCGCTGCAAAATTTTGCGAGAGTTGCAAGCGTACGTGTAAATCTGCTCTATGTTATGACAGACATAAAGAGGTTGCACAAATTTTTGGAAAGAGTCCTTGTGATAAAATCCGTAAATGTACACAGTGTGGTATGGTTTATAGGTTTATGAGCACGAAAAAAGACAAAAATGGCGATCTGTTACCAACTGTGCATGTCTGTGCAGAGCGTGTATGCTTTCATTGTAAAGAACCTACGGTTGCTGGAGCTACGCATTCATGCTATATTCACCCTATTAAAGCAGTTGAAACTCCTAACGATAGGTATATTTATTACGACTTTGAAACGAGATATCACGAGGGTGTTCACGAGGCGAATTTTGTCGTTGCTAATATCAGCTATACTGGTGAAACTGTTGAGTTTTCTGGCACGGATTGTGTTGAACGATTCATTAAATATTTCAGGCAGGACCTCTTTTTTAATTGTACCTTTATTGCACACAACGCAGCGGGGTTTGATAATTATATAATCATGAAAGAGTTAACTAGGCAAAAGCAGACACCTGGTTTAATTATGAAAGGTCGTCGTATAGTTATCATGAATGATAAACACTATAAACAGAGATGGTTAGATTCTTACTCTTTCATACCTATGCGTTTATCCAACACCCCTGCCGCTCTTGGCTTCACCGACGCTGCAAAGGGTTTTTTTCCACACAAATTCAATACCCGTGCCAACGCAAATTACGTCGGCCCATACCCTGCCCCCGACTTCTACGGCTTTGCGGACATGACTGTCCGCGACCAACACCTTTTTAACGAATGGTACAACACAGTTAAAGACGGTGAATTTGATTTACAAAAGGAATTAGCCTATTACTGTCGTAATGACGTGATTGTGCTTCAAAAAGCATGCACTCTGTACCGTGATGCCTTCATGAAAACAACCAACGTTGATCCATTCACATTTTCAACTTTAGCTTCGTCGTGCATGGGTGTGTACAAAACGTTATTTTTGCCTGAGAACACTGTAGCCCTAACTTATGAAGGCGCATATCTGCGGCAGAATAAGGCTTATTCGAATGTTTCCATTGAATGGCTGGAATGGGTTCAACGCTCAAAAGGCGTACACATAGAGCATGCTCTTAACGGGGGTGAGAGACAGTTTGGAAAATTTTATCTTGATGGATTCTCTGAAGCTAAACATACGGCGTACAGTTTTAATGGCTGTCTTTATCATGGCTGTAGAAAATGTGGCTATACAGGATATAGTCAATTTGCTAAAACCACGTATGAAAATCTACACTATCAGACCATAGAGAGAGAGAAGGCTCTAAAGAGGGAACATAAGCTTAAAGTTGTCAGCATCTGGGAATGCGATTGGGAGCGTATGAAACGCACTGACGCTGCGGTCATGGACTTCATGAGTACATACACGGCGCCTATTAGATTAAACCCTAGGGAAGCCTTATATGGTGGGCGCACAAGCGCAATAAAACTTTTGCATAAAGTCAAGGGTACGCAGAAAGTGAAATATCTAGACTTTACATCACTATACCCCACTGTGCAAGCGACTAAAAAATACCCGGTTGGCCACCCTGAAATCATTTTAAAGCCTCCTTTTAAACCTATAAGTCAGTACTTTGGCTTTGTGAGGTGCACAGTAGCGCCACCTAGAAAACTCTATCACCCTGTATTGCCTTACAGATGTAACGGCAAGCTTATGTTTCCTTTATGCGGGACTTGCGCTGAAGATATGAATCAGGTCAGTAGCTGTACGCATAATGATGAAGAGAGGTCTTTAACAGGTGTATGGACTACTATGGAACTTGAAAAAGCTATCGAAAAAAAATATGATATTGTAAAAATTGATGAAATATGGCATTTCAATGAGACATCCACTGATCTATTTAAAGGCTATGTCCGAACATTTTTAGCAACGAAACAACAGGCGTCCGGTTGGCCCCATGGTGTTGTAACTCGTGAACAGCAGGACAAGTACATATCTGATTATTTTAAAAGAGAAGGAATAATGTTAGACCGTGACAAAATAGCTGTTAACACGGGTATTAGATTTTGTGCCAAGTTGTTATTGAATTCTCTTTGGGGGAAATTTTGCATGAACAACAACAAAGATGTGACCGAGCTAGTCTCAACACCTGAGAGATTTTCACAGCTACTTTTTTTGCCAGACTATGTAGTGAAACTTTTCCATTTTGTGTCTCCTACTGTAGCAATGGTGCAGTATAGATATGTTAAATCAGAGATGCATAGAATGAATGATGTAAATGTTTTCATAGGAGCTATGACTACATCTCATGCACGTTTAATGTTGTATGATCTCATAGACCAGCTAGGTGACTCTGTTTTGTATATGGACACAGACTCTGTAATTTATATGGTTGATGAGGGAGGGTTTGACCCACCCACTGGTCCATATTTGGGTGACCTAACCAACGAGCTTGACGATGGCGATTTTATTACAATGTTTGCTTCTGGGGGTCCTAAAACATACGCCTACAAAACTCATTTCAACAAGACAGTTGTTAAATGGAAAGGCATTACATTAACTCCTAAGAATGCCGAATGTGTAACCGCTGATACGCTGGAGCGTCTTGTAAAGGCATATGTGTCCAATCAGGATGAGGAAGATAGTCATGCGGTGTATGTCTACAACCATACCATTAGCAGGAACAAAAGGACCCTGCAGCTTAGCAATACAACAGTTGTAAAAAAAGCACGCGTGGTTTACAATAAGAGACGCGTTTTTCCTGACTATAGTACGCTCCCTTACGGATACTAATATTTCCTCCCCCTACCGCATTGTGCATATGAGCAACTGGCATCCATCATTGTAGATTCTTATTGGGGCTAGATTATTTGCTGAAAACCTATCTGCATTTTGTATTATACTTGGTGAAGATGTCTTCTAGTGTGGCATGCAAAGACATTGGAGATTTCAGAGGCACGCTAGAGCATCCATTTAGCATGGTTGTGTCAGGACCATCAAATAGTGGTAAATCTTTTTTTGTAAAGGATATTATCGCAAATGCGGAAAAAATAATATCAGTAAAATTGGACAACATAGTATATATATACTCCTGTTGGCAGCCTCTGTACGACCATTTATTGAAGATAAGACCTATAAACTTTGTTCAAGGAATTCCTGAATCACTCTGTGATGACACACTACTACCGCCCAATTTACATAATTTATTAATTATAGATGACATGATGGAAAGTGCCAGCCATAATATTGAGGTGCAGAAAGCATTCACCAAATATGTACATCACAGAAACCTTAGCTGTATTTACTTAGTACAGAATTTATTTATGCAGGGGAGGTCTAGCAGAACAATAAGTCTAAACTCATCATATATTGTGATTTTTAAGAATGTGAGGGATAAGGGGCAGATAATGGTGCTTGCCAGACAAATGTTTCCGGGAATACTAAATATTTTCTACAGGCTTTCATCGATGCTACAAGTGTACCATACGGATATTTACTCATTGACTTTAAAACTCGAACTCCCGACTGCTTGCGCCTCAGATCGGATTTGTTGTCGGACACCCCTACAGTGTATGTTCCTACAAAACCCTTTGTATAATAGGAATAGTAGTCATGACAGATCGTATGCGTAGGAATGTGGCTCTCATCGCTAGACTATATAGAGCATCGCCTGCAGCTCGCAGAGTTATTCTAAAGAACGCTAGTACCGACTTAATGAATGCCTTGTGTGAAATAGCATTAAATGTGTTGAAAGGTACGATTCCTTTATCAGCTAAACAGTACACACAGTTGCAGAAGAAAAAAGCTAATGTACGTCTAATAGCCAATAAGCGTATTAACATTAGCAAGAAAAAGAAACTTATTAATCAAAAAGGTAACGGATTTCTGATACCCTTACTGGCTGCAGCTGTGCCCTTTTTAACAAGTCTGTTTTCAAGGAGATAATTTACTATGGACCAAATACAGAAAATGTACCTTGTACCTCAACAACAACTGGATAATTTGAAGATGCAGTCATCATCGCAAGACTCCATTAGACAGGTTGCTGAAAATGAATTAGATAAGCAAATAGTCACTATACTAAATACTAACGAGTTGGATTTACGTCAAAAAGCCAAAAAATATACGGCTGTCTTGCATA
This sequence comes from Benthosema pterotum, assembly GCA_039105355.1. Lineage (NCBI taxonomy): Eukaryota > Metazoa > Chordata > Actinopteri > Myctophiformes > Myctophidae > Benthosema > Benthosema pterotum. The sequence goes on along the minus strand of CM076984.1, from coordinate 43,462,698 downwards.
GATATCTGACTATGGTTAGACAGAAAGCGGACGAGCAAGGAGTTCTAACATTAACGCTGCCTTCTTCTGAAAACGGGCTGTCACGGGGGTCAGTGCCGCTGTTAGCGACACAGCAGGGGATTTTTTCAGTTTTCGGATATTTCTAGTCACATGCCTCAAAGAAATAGGAGAAACGCTCAGCACATTTTGGATCTGTTGAGTAAATCAAAGGACAGTGTGTCATGGTCGCCTCAGGGCGAGCTTGTTGTTAATGGAAATATTGTTCGAGGATCGCATATTTTTGATTTGGTTAAAAATGTTACATCGTCTCAAGGAGTGAGTGATGATAAAAGACCTGTGGGATGGCCTGAATTTCTAAGAGTTATGGCTGCTTTGAATATGCCCTTATCATCCGTACCAAACACTCATGTCAAACAGCTAATTACAAATTTAAAAACTGGGATATCCACTCCTAGGCACGGTAAAGAGGATGATGGATACACTACGCCTGTTAGACTTTCGTCTGGTAAACGGAAGAGAAAAAGGCAAAATATGTACGACTCATGGGTCGAGTACTGACGTATATATTTTTTTTCTATTTTTTTTTCTATTGTTTTTGTTTCTTTTTTCTTTCCTTCATGCTAGACATGTTACGTATACAATGTAAGACTGTTATTATATGTTTTATTCCTTTTCTGTATTTTTTTGTTGTTGTTGTTGATTTCTGGTTTGCTAGACACGCTGTGTAATATGTGACCGATGAAAACGCGTGTATACGAGTGTTATTATATATATATATTTTTTTTTTTTATTCCTTTTCTGCATTGTTAATCATCTTATTTCTGTACTAGGTCTGTATATGTCTATATGCTACCATGATAATGATGTTGATGATGATGTATTATGCCTACATTCTATAAACATGTTATTCTTACTATACTTTTTTCTTAATAAAAAGCATACTATGATGGTATCAGTTACTCATTATTGTCTTTATTCAAGGTATTTCTCAATCATATAACACACATGCTATTATCCATACAAACAACAAAATAAAACTAAAAGCCTATCACATACAATCTTTAGCACTACATACACTCTGAATACATGTGAAATCATGATCTTTACACAGGCTGGGGTGAATTCTACTAACAAACTTACACACCATGAGGTCATTACATTGCATGTTAGACTTATACATGTTAATTACTTTCTGATATGAGCGATGTTTCAGAATGTTACATAGAAAAAACACACAATGCTGGCCACATGTAGTAGCATTATCTGCCTGGACCTGCTTTGTAGAATAGGATAAACTAGTACAATTTTGCTTAAGAAAGTAATTTATGTAATCAGGAAATATGCTAGGTGGGTTTCCAAACGAATCAAAAAAATATCCGTGCCTGTCGTCGGATATATAAATAGCCAGCCAGTGATCCCCAGGCATTGATGAATCATGTGTATTAACAACTGTCACTGCAGGTATTCTGGTTACATATTTGCGGGGTAACTGATCACATGCTAAAACCCCTAAAAAGTGTGTATATCTATCAACCTTCTTTTTAAGAATACTTGTTAACTCCACAGTATTCATTGCATTACTATCAGTGATAGTCTAATAGCACCTGTCTACGGCTAGATATCTCGATAACTGAATCAAATACAGCGTAACATATCAATGTAACTGTCCTCTGCAGGGGTACACGAAATCTCGATTCCAATCGTACATTGCCTGAGCGGATTAGTGAAACATGTCCACCACAGTTTTCGTCGGCATCCAGATTAAAGCAGTAAAGTGTGTATCCTCTCCCGAAATCCTTTCTTGTGATAGCTAACCCTCTGTCCTTTAGATGTCTGCCTGTGGCTAGGAGCATTTGATGATATGCACGGCCATACTGACCACTGTTATAGGCTGGTTGCAATGGTTTTCCGGGGTATGTGTGTCCATCAGCGTGCAGGGCGATGTATTCAACGTTATAGTGTTGAAATCTGAACGGATTACGGTAGTAACTACCGGAGAACGCTTCGTTGTCAACAAAACCTATAGCTACAAATTTAGGTATTTGTCCAAGGTATAAATTCTCCTGCGTACACACGCGGGTTCCACCAGGTATAGAGACAGTCTTAAGACACGTCCTATCGATAGGATATTTCAGTGTGCTGTGTGCTAAAGCTTTCGCGTGCGCCAGCCGTACGCTGGGGTCCACTGCTACTTTTTTTACATATATACTGGCAGCCATGATTTTAACCTTGTGGGCCGCGGCTGCTTCAGAGGCCATTAAGCAAAATTCGTCTTTTGCACGAATAAACTTCATCTTAATGTCCACACCGTTGATAAGCATTTTCTCTTGAAAAAACATATCAGCATGTACGGGTGCTATTATGTCAACAATTCTGCTTTCTCGGGTATATGATGCCCTCTCGGTGTATCCTGCATTGTCATTATCCGCTGGATTCGTCGAGTCCATATGGCCTGCAGTGTCTTTACAAAAAAGGCCGCAGGCAAATTGCGTTTTCAATGCATCCTCCCCATAATTCAGCAAACATTCCAGCATTGCCCTGTACGGATAAGTGCTTGATGAATGCGTGACCAGGGTGTCCGAAAGTGTTATATCAAGCTGGGAGAAAAGTGTAGCGCCGGGGTAATTCGAAAAACCAACTTGGGTGTCAGCGTCGAGATTTGAGCCATCAGCCTTAGTGATTTTGGCCTGTATATGAATATAGGTATTATTCAGGTCCACGTATTCATCGCTGCTGGCGGCTATGAAAAATTCTAAGGGTCCGGTATCTGTGATGGAGTTGAGCGTTGATACTTCATGGTATGTTGATCTCTCGATTTGTGTCTGTGTTAATTTTACAGAAAATAGGTCTAATTCTGACAGAGTACATATGTCAGACTTATCGTGAAGCAGAGCCATGGTGCGGGGGTTATGCTAAAAAATGTCGTTATGCTGCTTTCTTATATGTCTGACGGGCGTCTTCCGTTTAGCTTTTGGTTTTTTACCTCCTCCGTGTGGACTTTTAACTGTCTTTTGACGTTTATGGGGCCTCCCACGGTGACGTGTTTGTGGCGGTCTTTTTAAGCCACGCCTGCTATACACGGCCAATCCTGACCCCTCCTGCTTAGGCTCTGTTGCTCGTGCCACCATGCGTGTAACAACATCGCCCGCGATACTTTTTGCTGCATTCTTGATATGCGGTTTTGCTATGTTGAACCCACTCTTTAAAAGCGGTAATGCGTATCTGAAAAGAGACCGAAAAATACCCCCGATCCCCGATCCGTACTGCGTTGCACTCCCTGAGAATCCTGGTAAACCTGTGCCAGCCTGATTAAGATAATATTTAGTATAGCGATCAGGATCGCTGATGTATGGAGGTCGTCTCATAATGACGTTATATCCTCAAGTTATGTCTTACAGGTCTAAAGTGTAGTTTAACGTTCACCTTCCCGTATGTAAACGGCACGTGCAGGTCTTGATCCGTTTTTAGTGAAATTTCTATGTCATCTATTACAGTCTTAGCCAGGGGTGTGTAGTGCGGTTTATCGTAGCACACGTTTGGGATTCTTCTGGCATCGTCTGCGATATTTATACTTCTGAGCAGTGGGACATAGCTATCCCCCACAAGCTGGTAATCAACAATGTCCGTATAAACATATATGTTATAACAACCCCCATAGATATCTGCAGGGTGAGGGGCATACTGCTGTCCATGGTTTTGAAGAATATCAAACGGTTCATCAGGATCGAATCCTAGAATATGTGCTAACCGCCCTCTAAATATGATTGTCATCCCTTCAGCCCCCATAAAAAATATCCTATTTTTTATAGCGTTATACATCATAGTGATTCTCTTTGTAATGGGTTCTCCAGCCATAATAATATTTAATTCTTTAATAATTCTCGTTATGCTATCATAGTGGCCTGCTGGTAGATTATAGTTGATAGACCGACCGTCTTTATGATCTGTAAACGACACCCATCCATCCTCCTTGGAAAAACTGTTCCAGTTTCGTGGATATTGCAATTCTATTAATCCAACTTCATAAGGCTCGTTTAGAATTATAGGCTTAGCCAGTTTTGTTTTATAATTCCATATTTTGTTGGCAGGATATACGTCTATTGACGAATTACTAGGCAGTGTGATGTAAAAACCCTGGCCGTCCATTACGAATGTAGGCCTATCTGCCGATGTGATCGCATAGACGCCTACGGTAATTATGAGTATTTTGAATATGGCTCTTCATACATTAAGCTGTATCTATAACTTCGCTTTCCAATAACCACGAGTTATACTTTTCTGGCCAGTTTAACCACTTTACTAGAACCATGTTACCGCGCGTGCTTTTTTTCCTTTTTAAAATAGCTTCAACCTTAAAAACTTTATTTTTATCTATTATAACTCTCTGTAATTCCTTATCATAAAATGTCCCCTGTATATCGTCACCGGCCATATCCTGCAGTCTGTATACCGGAGGGGTCCTGGGTATGCATTCTGTTATTTTAAAGAATTCGTCCGTGTATGTTTGCTCATACCCTTTACGAAAGACTCCCCTATATTTGGAAATACGTACAGTGTCCCCTACTCTGTGTTTCATCATGGATGTGGGTATCTGTTTCTGTTTATACATGTAACTGAAAACAATTTTCTCGTTATCCTTAGTCACATCAGCTGGAGCCATCTTAATAGACCTGTGGTATGAGTGATTGTATGCTTCAGTTAGATCTTGAAGAACATCTATATATCGTCTTGAATTGGCAGATGTTAAATACCGCCACATATGGGCTTTATAACTGCGATGGAATCTCTCGATATAATTAGCTTTTGTCTCATTGCCTGTCGAGAAGTGTTTAATGCCATATTCATCCATCAGTCGTCTGAAAGCATGATTGTGGAACTCGCCCCCTGCATCAGTCTGCAACTTTTGCGGAATGCGTCCTTCGCTTAGTATATCGTTAAAGGCCTTTGTGACACATGCTCCCGTCTTGTTCGGAATTGCTCTAACCCACGCGTATTTGGAGAACACATCGATGCATGTTAAGATATATCTATTTCCATCATTGTCCTTAGAATATTCCCCCAAATCTACAAGATCTGCTTGGAATTGATCATCTATACCTTTTACAAAAACCCTATTTCTCTGAAAGTTTTTTGCTGCTGGCGCATGGAGTGTATACACATCCTGTTTTTCTAGCCATGTTTTAACATCAGGCAATTTAGGAGATACCTTTTCTTTTTCTGTTTTAGCGGCCCTGATCAATCGGTCTACTCCCCCTAGACCTCCAGGATTAGCCGCGTCGTAATAGACCTTCTGTAATACATCCTCCATCTTGCACACACATACGCAAGTGAATAGTTGTTACATGTTTACAGTTTATTATCAGCTGATTATTAGAAGCATACACAATCATCTAGCATAGTAATATATTTTATGCATGATGGCAGATCAAAATCAAGTAATTTCAGTACAGCATATCTCACTACGCTCTTAGACCAGTCATGTAAACAATGTTGAAGACTGAATATACACATATCAACAATATACGAGCATATGCATAGAACACACCCCACCCCTTTTGAACATTCTTTTTGATAATTAAAAATACAGTCACTACCTCCATTAAGTTTCTCTCATTAACAGTATAACCGCAGGGTCCTACATACTTGGATAACAATTTTTTATATAGCACATTCTTGTTTTTTACAAATTGTAGATGTTTTATAAACATATCATAACCTTTAGGACGATCCTCTACGACACCGTGTGATGTCTCTATAGTAATTACAGAATTCATAAGGGCTGTAAGCCGTGTATATGTATCCTCCTTAGTACTTGACGGCAAAACTTCCATTATGATGTATATCAACAGCAGGATTAGAACAATCTCCTAACCACACCTTTAAGCTGTGTGCAACCACAGGTTCGACAGTATCGGCCACTAGGAATTCTATTATTTCTTTTAGTTTTTCACGAATGTATGGTTCAGATTTCAGCTCATACAGAATAGCATCAGCGGCTCCTAGAATTCTAGACGGTGATACGTGTTTGTGACAGATATTCTCCAATGCATAGGATAAAGCTGTAGCCAGTGTGGGTTTAAACAGATTATCGCAAAGTACATCAAACCGCATCTCGAAATAATACAGACAAGGTTCAAACAAACAGCTATGTCTTAGCTGACTGGGGTGGTCGACTAAACATCCATGACAGTCCTCCTCCTGGGCCTTTGCAATCACTGTTTGAAGAAAAATGCATAGTGTTCCTTTCAGCACGGCTATGTCGGCAGGTAGCAGGCGGGTATCGTTTTGTAAAAGGCAAACTTGATCCTCCTCCTTCTTTTCAGTGTCTCTAATATCCTGGTGGATTATTGGTGATGTAACTTCCTCCCCGGCGGCGTCCACAGTGGCATCCAGGAATGTCAGATTTTGTTCGCCTAAGTTCTGCCCGTATGCATACACCCAGTGTGTAAGTGACTCATGATGCTCTGTATAATCCACTGCATTGTCTGTAGAGGTCGCCGAGATATCAGGAGGGTTGCCTTGATGGTGAGTATAAAGAAAAAGAATGATTATTACACATCATATACACACACACGCCTTACATCACTGATGTAAATGAAATAATCTTAAATTATTTACCATCATTGACAATCAGAACTCGATGCGTCTCTGGATCTCTGGTTCAGGCATGCCGGCACACATAAAATCAAGGCTGCTATGCGTGCTATCACCATAAAGAACTTCTCTCTTGATGACTTCGTACTCTTTACCGAATCTGCATCCACTGATAATTCCATCAATTGACGCAAACACTCCCTGCACAGCGTCCCAGTCACACCACTGTATAACAAAATGAACTCTATTTTCATACATGTCAGGGTCTGTATGCTCTAAAGAGATTTCTACAGTACCGTCAGGCTTGCGGGTTTTTAGAATCCCCACCTCAGGTGAAAAACGGTGGTGAAAATAAATGAAGCCATTTTGAGGTTTATTTATCCGATCCCCTTCAATCATATATTGCCTACATGCAAACGGATTATTCCATACTAAATCATCCCTCCCCCGATAAATCGTACTTCTCTTTTTATTCAGCTCTACACAAACCCAGTTACGGAAAATAGCCCAATCTCTAATAGGCATTACGAGTTCAGTGGCCTGGTCAGTCCCAATACAGTCCAGTGACCCATTACTCAGGGTAACATACCCCTTCTTATATTTAAAATCATACACACACCCATCCAGGCCATCGTAGACCACGTGCAGTGTTGTATCATCATCATCACGCATAGAACGCTGTAGTACAGCCCTCTTCTTTTTTGGTGCATGACAGATGTCATTACCAGTCAAAAAATCCGTCGCAGGCCTGTCCACGCAATCTAACGTACCTGCAGAATTAGTAGTAGTAGTAGTAGTAGTAGTAGTAGACGCCATGACTCGGAGTAGATATGCACAATAGTAGCACTGAGGATATTCAGCTGTGGCAGGAGTGCACAACTACTGAACAGAATCGATGTCTTATATGCACAGGCCACCCCCACTGACCCCCTGCCATACATACCCTACAGGTTCATGGTAGGGTCACATCACTGCCACCCTAACCCATGACCTTTCATGACCCGTATTTTTTATTGCGCACGTGCAGTAGACAAAAAAGTCATAAACCTTTTGTACTTATGTATACAAAGTCATAAAATCTTTTGTTCTTATGTAAACAAAATAGAAGCATTCAAATGCTCCTAAGGAACTTGTCTTGCACTGATGGGCAAGTGCCACCTTAGTGTCAACTCCTGAGCATATATAGATGGTCTACTCTTAGTTTCTCAGCTCATGTATGTTTTACATTGACCGCTAGCATGTATGATGTGATTATTGCATATCATGTATTATTTATCATTCTTCATTATTTTGTTCATGTGTAAATGGCTCTGGATTAAAAGCCTAAATTGTAAATTGTACTTTATAAGATTAAAGTTTTAGAAAACAGCAAAGAATCAAAACACGTCCCAAAGTGACTGCTGATGCTTCTGTGTGTTTATATGACTGAACAGTTAATTAGATAGTATTAGATTAGTTAATTTAAGAATACATGGGCATGGGAGGTTTAGAAAAGAAACAAATGAACAAAAGCCATAGGAGCCGCAGTGGGCCTTTAAATGCTCAGTGAGACGCTTCCTGATTGGCTAACATAATAGTCCCGACGGGACTATTCCTCCAGCCAATGACAAAGCTTACAGGGATCTCTCTCTCTCTCTCTTTATGCACTTCACCAAATTGACCTGCATGACCTGTCTATGACCCGTGTGTGTGTGTGTGTGTGTGTGTGTGTGTGTGTGTGTGTGTGCGTGCGTGCGTGCGTGTGTGTGTGTGTGTGTGTGTGCGTGCGTGTGTGTATGTGCGTGCGTGCGCATAGACTTCTGATATTATACAGTAGGTGAACCCTGTCTGAACTCTTTTTCACACACATGTGTATATGCGTGTGTACGCATGTGTGCGTGTGTGTGCGTGCGTGTGTGCACGTGCGCGCGTGCATGCGGGTGTACTTGCATATGTGTTAAGTGTATGGTCTACAGTACCAATGGGAGTATGTGGTCTCAAGACATCCAAGACGCGTGTGTGTGTGTGTGTGTGTGTGTGTGTGTGTGTGTGTGTGTGTGTGTGTGTGTGTGTGTGTGTGTGTGTGCGTTTAGTTTCACGTTTAGTTTCTTCTCTGTTCACTTATATAAATTAAACTCATTGATCTGATTAGGAGTGGATGGAGTGTCAGGTATATGGAACCAGGCCAGGGTGTGGGTGTGTGTGTGTGTGTGTGTGTGTGGTGTGTGTGTGTGTGTGTGTGTGTGTGTGTGTGTGTGTGTGT
>CM076984.1:43411362-43448862 GCA_039105355.1 Benthosema pterotum | reverse complement strand
AGCGAAGCCCACCCCAGTTCCAGTTTGCCTTTCGGGACAACAGGAGTACAGAGGATGCTATTGCTACAGCACTACATTTCACCATATCCCACCTGGACACTGACAACACCTGTGTAAGAATGCTATTCATGGACTTCAGCTCCGCATTCAACACACTACCCCTCCTCCAAACGACACCACAGTGATCGGCCTCATCAGGAACAACGATGAACGTGCTTACACGGAAGAAGTCAAACACCAGGTGAGGTGGTGTGCCGAGAACAACCTCACACTCAACATCTCCAAGACAAAGGAGCTCATTGTGGACTTTAGATGGGGCAGAAGGGGGCATGCTCCTTCCCGTCATGGATGGTAGTGGAGGTGGAGCAGGTAACCTGCTTCAAGTTCCTGGGGGTTCACATATCCGAAGATCTTTCCTGGACCACAAATACATCCTCCCTGATAAAAAAAGGCCCATCAACGCCTGTTTTTCTTGAGGAGGTTGAGGAAAGTGAGGCTGTCCCACCAGACTCTGGTAAATTTCTATCGGTGCACCATTGAAAGTACACTCACCTACTGTATAACAGCTTCCCATACATGGGAACTGTACTGTGGCGGAGCGGAAACTTTTGCAGAGTGTGGTGAGAACTGCACAGCGCATCACAGGCTTCCCCCTACCATTAATTGAGTCCACCTATAAGCAGCACTGTCGGTCTAATAGTGGGGTCCCACGACACACCGTCATTTACAACTCTTGTAAAAGTTTGACTTTCGCTTTTAATTTGTAGATGATGACCTATAGAACAATTTTAGTTTGAGTGGCCCATCTGTAGATGAAAAAAAAAAAATGCATTTTTTGCCTAATTTCAAAATTGACCAAAATCGGATTTTTGTTTTTCTTAAAAGTCTTTATTTTCTCACAATTGCTGTTTTTTCTTTGTTTTCTTTTGCTATATCTAGTCAATACTAACCCAGGAATTAACTGGATTTCAAATATTAATGTTTGGAATATGATATGGAAAAAATGAACGCCCATGTACATCAAATTACTTCAAATGGCACCTAATTTAAAGGTAGGGGAAGTGATTTCACTTTTGTCAGGTATCACCCAAAAAATATTTTTTTCTGTTAAAATGCTCTATTATAAGGTGTGGAAACCATATATGGAGTTTCCCCCTCCCCCACGTTAGCAGAGGAGCTAATAAAAGTTCCCCAGGTGGTGGCGAATTCTCCTCCAATCAGGATCGAGCAGCAGGTTCACATAGTGTAGCTACTGTTGGGTGCCCCTAGTGCACCAGGCTGGTACTACACGATGAATTTCAAATCACTTACCCTACCTTTAAATTCTGTTGAACCTAGAAGGATGAAGTTAGTGCCTACCTATCATGAATGAGTAATGGTATAAATTGTAAATAAATAGAAACAATACAGTATTGGGGGGATTAAAGTTAGGCATACCCACTTATAGCCCAGCCTCTGTGTGAAAATTGTGCACTTTTCAATGAAAGCATGACATTTGGCACAAAGTTAACGCCTGCCATAATGAATTGTTTTGGCTATGGGTCTGTGATGACAGCTATGGTGGCCATCATCTGGTGTTATTTTACCAATTCAGCTCATACAACATACAATCTTGGATTATGATTATGGATTATGATTATTAGGATTATGATTTTTTATAAAATGCTAGATAATAGTCAAATCATCAAAATGTGTAATATTGATGTATTGATGTAGGCAGTAAATCCATGTCTTCTACCCTATATGTGAAAATCAAGTGAGCCCATGAAATCAGCTGACATATTCTTGATACTCACTCCAACTCAAACCAGCTCTACCCGATTGACAGTACCCAGTGAGGTCAGAACACCAGTCTGTGTACTTCTAACCAGATCCCCATCCAGATCCAACACCAGTCTGTGTACTTCTAGCCATATCCACATCCAGATCCAACACCAGTGTACTTCTAGCCAGATCCCCACCCAGATCCAACACCAGTCTGTGTACTTCTAGCCAGATCCCCATCTAGATCCAACACCAGTCTGTGTACTTCTAGCCAGATCCCCACCCAGATCCAACACCAGTCTGTGTACTTCTAACCAGATCCCCACCCAGATGCAACACCAGTCTGTGTACTTCTAGCCAGATCCCCATCCAGATCCAACACCAGTCTGTGTACTTCTAGCCAGATCCCCACCCAGATCCAACACCAGTCTGTGTACTTCTAGCCAGATCCCCATCCAGATCCAACACCAGTCTGTGTACTTCTAGCCAGATCCCCACCCAGATCCAACACCAGTCTGTGTACTTCTAACCAGATCCCCACCCAGATGCAACACCAGTCTGTGTACTTCTAGCCAGATCCCCATCCAGATCCAACACCAGTCTGTGTACTTCTAGCCAGATCCCCACCCAGATCCAACACCAGTCTGTGTTCTTCTAGCCAGATCCCATCCAGATCCATACAGTAAAGGCTGTCTGGTGAAAACCCTGCTGAAGTGCTGTACCTTCACACACAAGCTAGTTGACAGGAAAATAGTCATACTCAAAGTAGTTATATTGCACCATGGTGACCATTCTTTTCGACTCTCATGTCCTTCTTGAAGATGGTTCGGAATGCATAATGCTTCTCCCCATGAAGACTCAACAACAATGTCAATTGAAGGAGCTTTCACCTCATGACACCTGGTGCTGGTGAGCAACTGATCCTGTATATAGCCTCCAAAACAAATGCAGACACTTGGCTAGACTGCCACAGTTTGAAAGGGTCAAGCCCCTAATCCTGATTGCGGCAGTCAACCCCACCTAATCACACAAACTGGGGCCGCCAGATGAGCCAGCAGCCATCTGCACAGTCTGGGTTGGACCTTGCAGGGCTGAGCTAGAGACTTGGAAAGAAACCTTCAGCAAAGACAATGGCATTGACATAGTTGACATAGCCCCAGAACACTGAGGCCATAAGAAGTGAGGAGAAACTCTGGCTGGAAGCCCTCACCCCACGTCATCCTTTAGACCTCGTCCTTGAAAACGTAGGATTAGTTACCAGAATCAGGATCAGAGAATTTTAATTACTGTTAAAATATCAGAAGGTGGTGGCCATTATGAGAAATATCTACCATGGTCACAGGACAAATGTAAATAGTACCAATGAATTCCTCAGTGGGACTGGGGTAATATGGTCTAAATGACTAAATACTACTTCTGAATGTGAATATGTCATATGTTCAGATTGGATAAGTTACGACAGTCTTATATCATATTTTGGAAGCCCCCCCGAATAATCTTTATCTGCGTGCTGGCCACTCTAACCAAAATGGTTACCTCACCTAGAATTTAGTATTGAAAGTTAAACTTTTAAAGTTGTAAACGACAACTAAATTTAACATGGAGATGGAAACTCACTTCGGTTTTAGCTAATTTTAGCTTGTTTTGCTTGCTATTTTTGTCGATATACACCAATAATGGATGAAAAAATATATTTTATGTGTAATTAGGTTTAGGTAGCAAATGCTACTCCTGATTGTGAATCCATAGATATCCCATATGTACAGATTGGACAATTTGATCAAAAGTTATAACAGTTTACATGTTTTGGTAGGGTTGGCACCTTGTTACGCCCCCTACAGGCCAAATATTTAATTTGTGTGCGGGCCACTCGAACCAAAATGGTTCTATAGACCCTCACCAACAAATTAGGACTGAAAGTGAAACTTTTACAAGAGTTGTAAATGACATCCACATTTAACATAGAGACGAAACCCCACTATAAGGCCCTCAACATCATCAAGGATGCTACTCACTCCAACAACAAACTGTTTCAACCCTCTCATTCACAGAGGAGGAAAGGCTACAGATGCCTCAAGACATCAACCACCAGATCCAGAAACAAAATCGCTTCGCTCATATCCCTAATATAACCAAGGTTACAATCTAACCGCCAGTTTTTCCCCTCTGCCATCATTCTCCTGAACTCTAAAAAAATAGTTTACCTGCCGGACAATTACGAGCTCTACAATATATTTTTCTTACTGTTTTTATTGTTGCCCTATATGACCCTTTTGTTTGCACTGGATTGATGTCAAACAGTTTAATTTCGTTGTACAATCGTGTTCAATGACAAAAAATCCATCCATCCATCCAGACATAAATTTATGAAAAAGGGTGCTCTTAAGCATTCTGTGCAACATTAACCTACAGCTCAGAAGACAACAGGAGAAACAAAAGTAAACTGGCCCACATAAGTTTGGAAACTTAACTTTGGGAATTATTTTCTCTACCTTAATAATAGCGGTTGGTATGGTATGTAATCGTAGTCACCTTTACAACACTATATGGCGTGTAGACGGTATACACCGAAAATGTAGACTTTGATGTCAGAATCATCCAAATCAGCCCAATAGTAACTGAGTTGCCTTTCACTATATATCAATTTTTATCTGATATAAAGGACAAAAACAAGAGGGAGAGGCTTGTGCACCTCCATGACCCTGAGGACTATACCGTCCAGGGTCATACCCCTGGCAGGTACAGGGGTATAACCCTGGACAGTTTTCAGGTTAGAAGCCAGCCCAAAAGTAGCCTCGACACCCAGGCTTTCATTTTCGTTCGCCTTGCGCGAAAACGGAAAGCCTGGACTAACGCATGTTGGAAAGTGGCCTTGAGGGGGGAGTCAACCTTCCGGGGTGGGCGTGGCTCTAAATGATGTGACGTAGAACAGCAGTGGACGGGCGCGGGATGACGACACGTTCGTGATATCAAATCAGAGCGCAGCTCATCTGCCGTGGATGCCGTGGATGCCACGGCACCCCGCCCCTCCAAGGCCAAAATCATTGAGGGCTAGACCAGGCTAGCCCAAAAGCAACATTGCCATCAAACGTACAAGTTTCATTGTGATCTACAAGCTCGTAGCACGGCACCCCTAATTCAGGGGAAAATAAGCTGGTAATAATGAGTTTGGAGCTCATTTGCACATTCAAATTCATTAAAACAAAAAAATAATAATACAGAAAATGTTACTTGTCATGTCAACTTCCATTCTGGAAAGTTTCATTGTGATAGAATTAAAGGAAAAAATAAGCTCATTGGAGTGTATTGTTGTCTGGCGATATTGGCACACATATTGGAATGATAATTATTACACATACTTCTGCAACTTCGATTTCTTAGAAGTTTTAGTATGTTGTTCTAGACACCCCATAGAAATGGAAAAAATAAAAACTTTGTTATTTTTTTGTTGTTGTAGTTATATAGTATGCTTTCATATATTGACCCATGCAATTTCCGCCTATAGTGTTATTATAATAAAATGCATGATAGCACCCATAAAGCTACCACTGGTGCAAGGCTATCACATATTTTCTAACTCTAGACATGTCTACCATGACAAAAATCACTATGAGCCTTATTCACCTTTTCGGTACCGACCAACCCCCCTGGCTCACGGGCTAATCGGATTTGAGCCTGGTCCTGTATTTTATTTGGTGTGCTGCTCCTGCCACTATTGGTGGATTCTCATGTTTTGCAGAACAATACTGTTGGCATAATTCACAGACAGCAGACAACAATCGTCCAAATAAGCCGCTTCGTAGACAGACAGACAGACAGACAGACAGACAGACAGACAGACAGACACGCGACAGACAGACAGACAGACAGACAGACAGACAGACAGACAGACAGACACACGCACGCAGAGAATTCAAATGTAACATCACCGTTTGGTTTGGTTTGCAACTGAAGTGACTGTGAGGAGTGGAGCCTCATACCAGTTGTGGCCTTTGTTTGAATTCATTCATTTATTCATCATTATTCATTTACTTAAAACTTTTGGCATTCATTGGTCAATTGTGGTCCATGATGGTTAAATGAAAGCATACAAACAAAACGTTTTATTAAATGTTTGATCATTAGTCTGTCAGAGCAGAGAGTGGAAGGTGCCAAGTGCTGTGGGAAGGGAGGGGTGCTTTACAAACTAAATGATAGATACCTGTTTAAATAAATGTGTTTCAGAGAGATGTTTTGGTCCAGGGAAGAACATCTATTGCTGGTGATTTATATTCTATTTAATTGGGTCTAGTAAGCTTGTAGATCAGTTTCTTTGGGCTGATTGGGAACTCTCTCGGTAGTAGGATCCACCCCTATAAAAGGGAGATTAGTGAAAGAGCTCCTCCTGAGTTTGCCTAAAGTTTTCCTCAACTCTTTCTTTTTGTTTTGGCCAGTATTATTTTGTTTTGTTTTTTGTTTTGTTTTTCTCTCAATACCTGCACTTGGTTCGCAAGATTTGGGAGAAAATAAAAATCCTTTAAAGGGGAATTTTCCTGAGAGAATGCAAATGTGAACCAAATGGACCCTAGCAGGTCCATTTGGTTCCATTTGTACCCTCTCAGGAAAAAGGGGTCTGAAAGAAAAAATCATTAACATGGTGAAATACATCTCGATGATGTCATCAGATGTATTTCACCATGTTAATGATTTTTTTTTCAGACCTCCATTTTTAGGAAATACAGAATTGGGGGTACTTTTTTATCATGTCTACACAGCATCTAAGGTATATCAATGACATTAAAATGTTGAAAATGGGTGGAGTTCCCCTTTAAGCCATTGTGACTGTTCTGTGGAGTCTCCAGCCAACTGACCAACCTCGTTTTTGTGTGTGTGCGCGCACGAGTGCACGAGTGCATGTGTGTTTGAGTGTGCACCAGGGGCGGATTGGCCATCTGGAGTACAGGGAGTTTTCCCGGTGGCCTGTGCCACCTAGTGGCCTGGACAAGATCCAAAATGCACTAGTGGCACTTCCAAAATGCACTAGAATGTGCTAGATGCTCGCCTGGAACATACAGATCAAAATGACCATTAATCTTCTACATTCTCTAGTTGTGTAGACTAAGTTGGGCCAGAGTTTTAACTAAAACTAAGATGAGAGAACATATTACTCCTGTCCTAGCCTCACTACATTGGCTACCGGTTGTGTTTAGAATTGATTTTAAAATTCTTTTACTTGTCTATAAAGCACTTAATGGTCTTGCACCTTCCTACCTACATGACTGCCTGCCTAAGTATGTCCCAGGCCGTCCCCTCAGGTCTTCCACTGCTGGCCTGCTTGCTGTGCCCAAAATGGCAACTAAAAAACACGGTGAAGCAGCCTTTTGCTTCTATGGACCGACGGCGTGGAACAAACTAAAAACACGGTGAAGCAGCCTTTTGCTTCTATGGACCGACTGGAACAAACTAAAAACACAGTGAAGCAGCCTTTTGCTTCTATGGACCGACTGGAACAAACTAAAACACGGTGAAGCAGCCTTTTGCTTCTATGGACCGACGGCGTGGAACAAACTCCCATTATACATTCGACAGGCAGCCTCTGTAGACATTTTTAAAGCACAGCTCAAGACGTACTTCTATGCACTTGCTTTTAACTGATTCTCTGTGATTTTATATTTTATGATTTTATATTTTATGTCTTATTTCAGGTCCTCACTGTACTGCTTCTTTGATGTATTTTAATGATCTCTTTAATTCATTCCCACTATTTCTTGTCTTCTTCTCTATTGCAATGTAAAGCACTTTGAGCTGCATTTTATGTCATGAAAGGTGCTATACAAATAAAGATTATTATTATTATTATTATTATTATTAATTCACATGATGAATATTTTAACTCTTGAGGGTGTAAAAATGAAACCAAATGGACCCGCAAGGGTCCATTTGGTTTCATTTTTACGCTCTCAAAGAGTTACATCTGGTTAACCAGCTGCCCCCACCAGGGTGGCCTGGCAAAGGCAAAATTGTCCCGGTGGGAAAATATGTGCCAATCTGCCCCTGCTGTGCACGGTGTGTGCGTGTGTGTGTGTGTGCGCGTGTGCGTGCGTGCATGCGTGTGTGTGTGTGTGTGTGTGTGTGTGTGTGTGTGTGTGTGTGTGTGTGTGTGTGTGTGTGTTGTTATCAGCAGCAGTCTATACATCAGTAATCATAGTGATTATGCAGTAGTGTGTGTGTGTGTGTGTGTGTGTGTGTGTGTGTGTGTGTGTGTGTGTGTGTGTGTGTGTGTGTGTGTGTGTGTGTGTGTGTGTGTGTGTGTGCTGTTATCAGCAGCAGTCTATATATCAGTAATCATAGTGATTATGCAGCAGAGCCTCACAGAACGGAACTGAAGGAATGAGACATTTACAACAAGACGCTGGGAAGAAAAAAAGTGTAAATTAAGTGTGAAATATTGAAATATGTCCCTCTATCACCCCTGTCACCCCCCCCCCTCCCTCCCCCCACATTCATTACAACTGCAGAGCAAAAGGCATATCTGATAATTTACTATTTAAAGTGTAAATTGAACTCATCTCAAAAGCAGAGAGAGAGAGAGAGGGAGAGAGAGAGACAGAGAGAGATAGAGAGAGACTAGCCTCGACACCCAGGCTTTCATTTTCGTTCGCCTTGCGCGAAAATGGAAAGCCTGGACTAACGCACGTTGGAAAGTGGCCTTGAGGGGGGAGTGAACCTTCCGGGGTGGGCGTGGCTCTAAATGATGTGACGTAGAACAGAGGGAGGAGTCAACCTTCCGGGGTGGGCGTGGCTCTAAATGATGTGACGTAGAACAGCAGTGGACGGGCGGTAGGGGGAGGGGCCGGAGATGACGACACGTTAGTGAGATCAAATCAGAGCGCAGCTCAACTGCCGTGTGGATCCCACGGCACCCCGCCCCCCCAAGGCCAAAATCATTGAGGGCTAGACCAGGCTAGAGAGAGACAGACATTAGCCACGTTTCCATAAAACCTTTGCAAAATAGGAAGAGAGTATGTTAATTAAGTCGAAAAAAGAAGATCGAATTGCCCGCTGTTTCCATTAACTGATGAAATGCGACTTATGGGAGTCTAGGGGAAAATAAAATAGGTTCATGAAACAAGCAATAGGTGGCACAGTTTTGCCAGTAACGTCAGACGTATGGTTATTCTACATATATTTGTACTTTTAAAGTTATTTTAGGTTTTACACACGGACTGCCTGCTTTATTCCTATTGACCTATAGGTCTGTTGTGCTGTGCAGAGGCTGTTCTGGCTCTGCTGTAGAAAAACAATAATTAATATAGCCTACAATCCTAAAACATAATCTACACAACTCACTGTTTTCCCGCTCTGTAGCCTTGTATGTCTACTTTGTGATATTGTAGACTACATCATGTTATCTGCAGCGCGGCACGTGCGAGAAAAAAAGGTTTGAACTTTATTATCAAAATAATATCTATAAGGGCAGAGCCCGGTCATGTAAAACAGCTGTTTATGTCTGATATCACTTGCCTATCTTAGCTATCATGCATGATGATACAGATACTGTAAATATAGGACCTGTAGCTGCCCTGCGACTTTCATGAACAAACGCGATGGGAGTCTGAACGTTTTGGCCATGTACGTGAGTCTGTGTGCGCACGGCCCTCGTCCGATTTGAAATATAACTTACATTAACAAATAACAATGCTCTCATCGGCAGACCAGAACTCTTCAAATGTGCTATAATGCGTGTCCAGTGCTTGGCAATACAAAGTCTTTTCGCAAGCTGTTTCCATACCTCATTTGCGCATTAGACTCTTTCGATACGCTCCAAAATACGGCACCTTTCAGCGACAAAGTATTTTTTGCGCAAAATGGAAACATATTCGCATTTTGAAGTGTTTCCATTCAACATCAGGTGTTGACACTAAGGTCTCCGAGGCACTTGCCCATCGGGCAAGTGCAAGTCAGGTTCTACTTGCCCTCAGGTCATGGTCACTTACCCCCCAAAAATATATTGTAAATTTTGCATTTAAGTTTCACCAGATGTAACTCTTGAGAACGTAAAAATGAAACCAAATGGACCCTTGCGGGTCCATTTGGTTTCATTTTTACACTCTCAAGAGTTAAAATTCATCATCTTAATTAGCCCAGGTCTACACAACTATAGAATGTAGAAGATTAATTGTCATTTTGATGTGTATGTTAATTTGCCTGTTTTGTTTCCCAAATCCAGCCTGGAATTGTGGATATCTAGAAAGCAGTGAAAGACACAGAGGCAGAGTGCAATGACTGCCTTCAAGACACATTTATCTTGTGTTGTGTTATAGTGCACTATGTTGCACACTTGCCCGATTGGGCAACCATGTAGCAGTCTTCACTTGCCCCACCATTTTTTTACTTGCCCCGGGCAAGCGGGCAAGTGTTAGTGTCAAGCCCTGAACATTCTCTTCGCAAGAGCCGATTTTGCACAAAAAATAGGACTTATAGAAACGTGGCTAGAGATCATAAACACAGACAGATGGAGGGTGTCGTTTATCTCCATCACACAGAAGCAGAATGAAGCCTTTTGTTGTGAAGATGAAGTTTTGTCAATGAGCTGATCTGAGTCAAAGATACAGAAAACAAACAGACATTTATACAACATAATGCTCTGTGTTCAGACATGCTGGATAGAATCCACTCAGTGCTTTAAGCATTATGTTTATCTATTGGAAAAATAATAGATATAAAAGCTTGTAGCACGGCACCGATTGCTGAGCTATAATAGTAATCTGTTTTTTTTTTTTAAGAAACGTGACAAATCTTTGAATATACTGTACACAGGGGTTGACACTAAGGTCTCGGGGGCACTTGCCCATCGGGCAAGTGCAAGTCAGGTTCTACTTGCCCTCAGCTCATGGTCACTTGCCCCCTAAAATATATAGGGGGCAAGTAAATATACATTTCAGTACCACGGACAGAGTCACTACAGCTACCATAACAGAAAGCTCATTTCAGCACCACGGACAGAGTAACAGAAAGCTCATTTCAGCACCACGGACAGAGTAACAGAAAGCTCATTTCAGCACCACAGAGTCTCTGCAGTCAGGTTATACTTGCCCTCAGCTCATGGTCACTTGCCCCCTAAAATATATTGTAAATTTTGCAGATGTAACTCTTGAGAACGTAAAAATGAAACCAAATGGACCCTTGCGGGTCCATTTGGTTTCATTTTTAGGCTCCCAAGAGTTACAATTCATCATCTTAATTACCCCAGGTCTACACAACTAGAGAATGTAGAAGATTAGGTCATTTTGATGTGAAAGTTAAATTGCCTGTTTTGTTTCCCAAATCCAGCCTGGAATTGTGGATATCTAGAAAGCAGGGAAAGACACAGAGGCAGAGTGTAATGACTGCCTTCAAGACAAATTTATCTTGTGTTGTGTTATAGTGCACTAAGTTGCACACTTGCCCGATCGGGCAACCAGGTAGCAGTCTTCACTTGCCCCACCATTTTTTTTTTACTTGCCCCGGGCAAGCGGGCAAGTGTTAGTGTCAAGTCTTTGAATATACTGTACACATATAAATGCTTTTAGAAATGCATCATCAATATGGAAATTCTTCAGCAATACCGATTCCTGATGTTTAAAGGAGAATTCCACCCATTTTCAACATTTTTTCTGAGAGTGTACAAATGCAACCAAAAGAACCCTAACAGGTCTAAAGGAATGCTGGTCAAGTGGGCACAGTGGAGATGTAGGCACACAGTTGTAGCTTATATAGTCTCGTATATAGCTTTAGATTTATAGTTGTAGTTTCTAGCTGGAGTATATTGTAGTTTCTAGTAGTTGTATATATGTCCTGTCTAGCTGTCTGTTAGCTTCACACTACTGCCACTTTATCACACCTGGTTAGCTTAGCACCTTCACCTCAAGTTAGGTGTACAGTTTGCACTTTACTGGTCTGCTGCACTATTGTTTGTCTCGTCTATATATTGTCTCGACTTTGTCTTATTGCACTGTCTATTGTCTTATTGCACTGTCTATTGTCTTGACTATGGTCTTATTGCACTGTCTTGTCTTATTGCACTGTGGAAAATGGAAACGCTATTTGATCCCTGTATATGTCCTGACATACACTGGAGTGACAAATAAAAAACCTTGAACCTTGAACACATTTCTAGCAAAGTGGGCAAAAAGGCAACTGGGCATACAGGCAGTTCGGCACACAGGGTATCTGGGCAAATGGACAATAGGGCAAACCGGATACTTAGGCATATGACTGTGATGTTGAAGTACCCTGCCTGCTAAATGCCTAAAGTGTAAATTGTGATTTTCAGAATACATGTGAAAAAAAAAAAAAAAAAAACACAGCCATTACAGAAGACAGAGGCCTGTGTTTACTTGATCAAGAGAGTGAATAGTCAAAGGTATCTTTGGAATAGTTGTAGTCAAGGGTGACTTGGTAAATGGAGTGAATCTATAGTCAAGGTTACCTTTGGAAGAAGGACAGTGGGAGAGGAATCTTTGGAGATTTAGCAGCGACTGAAACATGAAATGTTTCAGGATAAGAGAATGGCAGCAATTATGCAAATGTGTTTGAAACACACACACACACACACACACACACACACACACACACACACACACACACACACACACACACACACACACACACACACACACACACACACACACACTCCTATCATGTCCAAAGCTGCTACTTTTCAGCTTTCAAAAGCAGCAATGACAGAGAGGTCAACTCAGTACAGCAGCAATCTATACCATTACAACACATCATCTCTGTCTCTGTCTCTGTCTCTGTCTCTGTCTCTCTCTCTCTGTCTCTCTCTCTCTCTCTCTCTCTCTCTCTCTCTCTCTCTCTCTCTCTCTCTCTCTCTCTGTCTCTCTCTCTCTCTCTGTCTCTGTCTCTGTCTCTGTCTCTGTCTCTGTCTCTGTCTCTGTCTCTGTCTCTGTCTCTGTCTCTGTCTCTGTCTCTCTCTCTGTCTCTGTCTCTGTCTCTGTCTCTGTCTCTGTCTCTGTCTCTCTCTCTGTCTCTCTCTCTGTCTCTCTCTCTGTCTCTCTCTCTGTCTCTCTCTCTGTCTCTCTCTCTGTCTCTCTCTCTCTCTCTCTCTCTCTCTCTCTCTCTCTCTCTCTCTCTGTCTCTGTCTCTCTCTCTCTCTCTCTCTCTCTCTCTCTCTCTCTCTCTCTCTCTCTGTCTCTCTGTCTCTCTGTCTCTCTGTCTCTCTGTCTCTCTGTCTCTCTCTCTCTCTCTCTCTCTCTCTCTCTCTCTCTCTCTGTCTCTCTCTCTCTCCTTTTATCAGTGAACTCAGAGAGACAATAAAAAGCTGATAAAGGCAGGTGTGGAAATGGTGCAAGGACACACACACACACACACACACACACACACACACAGTTGCACTTTTATCAGTTCCACAAGAGATATTTAAAGTAACGGTGCTATCTATGGGGTAGTACTGGACAGTAACACATGCACACACACACACACACACAGACACACGAACACACACACACACACGGACACACACGTGCACACAGACCTCCAGGCCAGATTCATCAGCATGCATTCAAGATTAACCACTTGAACGCTGGAACCTCTCATACTGAGAGGATTATTATCCACTGACACGCGCGCACGCACACACACACACACACGCACGCACACACACACGGACCTGCGTTCAAGCAGCAATTACCCTCGTCATTAATCAGCTTGATCCTGCAGCGAACTGCCATGTTTATCAGAGAGAGAGAGAGAGAGAGAGAGAGAGAGACAGAGAGAGAGAGAGAGAGAGAGAGAGAGAGAGAGAGAGGGAGAGAGAGAGAGAGAGAGAGAGAGAGAGAGGGGGGGAGAGAGAGAGAGAGAGAGGGCGAGAGAGAGAGACAGAGAGGGAGAGAGAGAGAGGGAGAGAGAGAGGGAGAGAAACTACGAAAGCAACTACAGAGGCATCACACTGCTTTCCATCCCAGGAAAGATCTTCACCCGTATCTTCCTCTCTTTGTAAAACACGCCCCCAACAGGCGGGCTTCATGCCAAACCGCTCCACTACAGACCACATCTCTGCCCTCCTCATTGAGAAGGTACATGAGTTCCACCAAAACCCACAACTCTACATCGCCTTTCATGACCTTAAGGCAGCTTTTGACACTGTGGAAAACGACTCCCTCTGGAAGATCCTCAGCATCCTTGGAGCAACAAGAAAAACTACTACTCTCTTTCAGAAGCTTTGCATGTGTTAAAGAATAGAGATGTACAACACAATGTGTTTAGAGACAACTTGTAGTGTAGGTCATGTGTTAAAGAATAGAGATGTACAACACAATGTGTTTAGAGACAACTTGTAGTGTAGGTCATGTGTTAAAGAATAGAGATGTACAATACAATGTGTTTAGAGACAACTTGTAGTGTAGGTCATGTGTTAAAGAATAGAGATGTACAACACAATGTGTTTAGAGACAACTTGTAGTGTAGGTCATGTGTTAAAGAATAGAGATGTACAACACAATGTGTTTAGAGACAACTTGTAGTGTAGGTCATGTGTTAAAGAATAGAGATGTACAACACAATGTGTTTAGAGACAACTTGTAGTGTAGGTCATGTGTTAAAGAATAGAGATGTACAACACAATGTGTTTAGAGACAACTTGTAGTGTAGGTCATGTGTTAAAGAATAGAGATGTACAACACAATGTGTTTAGAGACAACTTGTAGTGTAGGTCATGTGTTAAAGAATAGAGATGTACAACACAATGTGTTTAGAGACAACTTGTAGTGTAGGTCATGTGTTAAAGAATAGAGATGTACAATACAATGTGTTTAGAGACAACTTGTAGTGTAGGTCATGTGTTAAAGAATAGAGATGTACAACACAATGTGTTTAGAGACAACTTGTAGTGTAGGTCATGTGTTAAAGAATAGAGATGTACAACACAATGTGTTTACAGACAACTTGTAGTGTAGGTCATGTGTTAAAGAATAGAGATGTACAACACAATGTGTTTAGAGACAACTTGTAGTGTAGGTCATGTGTTAAAGAATAGAGATGTACAACACAATGTGTTTAGAGACAACTTGTAGTGTAGGTCATGTGTTAAAGAATAGAGATGTACAACACAATGTGTTTAGAGACAACTTGTAGTGTAGGTCATGTGTTAAAGAATAGAGATGTACAACACAATGTGTTTAGAGACAACTTGTAGTGTATGTCATGTGTTAAAGAATAGAGATGTACAACACAATGTGTTTAGAGACAACTTGTAGTGTAGGTCATGTGTGCAGAATGCTGCGGTGGATTAGGATCTACAAACTACTGCACATCTCTGTTGTTATCTGTTGAGAACTTGAAGATCTGTCCTGTTTTCACATCATGCAACAACAAGCTCATTTGTCATGTAGTAATGAGGTGTGTTTTAGCAGAGTAATATATTACATATTACCCATTTTGGAAGAAGGTAATGATTACAATGTCATTTGTTACAGGCAAACACGGGTAGCATACTGCAGTAGTTTTCAACCTTTTTGATCCCAGGGACCACCGTTTATTCAGCATTTGAGCCACGGACCACCATTTGATGACATTTTAGCCCCACAGACCCTAAAACTAAAGAATTATTTTGCTTTGGTCCACAATCCCAGGCTGGATTTAGGGAAACAAAAACAGGTAAATTAGCATACAGATCAAAATGACCATTAATCTTCTAGTTGTGTACATCTGGGCTAATTAAGATGATGAATTTTAACTCTTGAGAGTTACATCTGGATAACCAACTTAGCTGGGGACCACCTGGGACCCTCTCAGGGACCACAGGTGGTCCCCGGACCACCTGTTGAAAACCTCTGGCATACTGCATACATATTGCATTGCATGTATTTGTATTATGTAACATATTGAGGTTTTTCAGAGGACACAACATTTCATAATGCTGCCTCTAGCTTGCACGCACGCACGCACGCACGCACGCACGCACGCGCACACACACACACACACACACACACACACACACACACACACACACACACACACACACACACACACACACACACACACACACACACAGCGAGAGAGAGACCAATTCTTTATCTATATTGAATTCTCTCCTGCAGATTGCAGGTCCATCATATTCGTATTCTTACGGTGGCATTTTTCCTATTAACCCTTTCAGGTCGGGAATCCATTTTTGGATTCTGTACAGTAGGGGTTTCTGTACAGCTGGGGACCACCAGTGGTCCCTGAGAGGATTCCAGGTGGTCCCCAGCTAAATGATGGACAGTTGTTATCCCAAATGGACCCTTATAGATCTGTAACCCTTGAGAGCGTTAAAATGAAACCAAATGGACCCTTACGGGTCCATTTGGTTTCATTTTACCGCTCTCAAGAGTTAAATTACATTTGAACATCTGAATTACTTCATTTTCAAGAATCTACACAATTAGAAAATGTAGAATAATTGTTAT
This sequence comes from Benthosema pterotum, assembly GCA_039105355.1. NCBI lineage: Eukaryota > Metazoa > Chordata > Actinopteri > Myctophiformes > Myctophidae > Benthosema > Benthosema pterotum. Next base: position 43,432,669 of record CM076984.1, on the reverse strand, counting down.
TTTGACTAACATGCTGCCAGTTTATCTTTTATCTTTATGTTTCCTAAATTGTAGACAAAAACTTACTTTTGGGTCAGAGAGATTAAACTCAACATCAAATGGTCCTCCGTGGCTAAAATGCTGAATAAATGGTGGGGCCTGGTATGAAGAAGGTTGAAAACCACTGCTGTAAAGTATGAACAGTATTCAAACTTCATTTTTATGTAGCTATATAAATATTTGTTCATATAGCTGTATATATAGCTTATATAGCTATTTGTTTTTCAGAAAACTTAGGTCTAAATCAGGGGTTTTCAACAGGTGGTCCAGGGACCACCAGTGGTCCCTGAGAGGGTTCCAGATGGTCCCCAGCTAAGTTGTTTAACCAGAAGTGACTCTTGAGAACGTAAAAATGAAACCAAATGGACCCTTGCGGGTCCGTTTGGTTTCATTTTTACACTCCCAAGAGTTAAAATATTCATCATGTGAATTAGTCCTAATCTACACAACTAGAAGATCAATGGTCATGGACAGAAGCAAAGGAAATCTTTACTTTGGGGTCTGTGGGGCTAAAATGTCCTCAAATGGTGGTCCGTGGCTCAAATGCTGAATAAATGGTGGACCCTGGGATCAAAAAGGTGGAAAACCCCTGGTCTAAATGTATTAAAAGTACAGCGGTCCAAACAGAGTGATGAAGAGCAGAGATAGTGCTGCTGCCTGCATGGCTGCGCTGGGACAAGGAACGATGCACTGCACTTAAAGGAGCACTTCACCACTTCTCAACACAATCTCCATATAATTATAGCTCTTCACTAATGATCATGATCATTTAGTCTGTATCTGCAGATAAGGATTTTATCTTTTTTTATATTATGTTACCACTGTGTGAAAAGAGGAATTACCGGTAATATAACTGGCGATTATGGGCAATACAATAGATTTGAGATGGCAAAATCTTCCCCTGACCGCGACCATCGGTCGTGGCAGGTGGTAAATAAGTCCCGACTGGGAGTCCTTTACGATCTGGTCGCAACTATTATGGTCACAACTAGTTGCATGAACTAACAACATAAACTATTATAAACTAGTTGCAGCATGGTTGCACTTGCAACTAGTTCTCCTGCTGCCGTAGCGTGAGGCAGCTTGATGTACAAGTACACCCCTGAACAGAACATGACGCTAGTATGTCACAGGGACTTACCCCAATCCAACCCTTGATGCTGAGTGCCAAGCAGGGAGGCATTAATGGATTGTATTTTTAATGGATTGCATTTTCATAGCGCTTTTCTAAGTGCTCAAAGCGCTTTACAATGGTCCATTCATTCATACATTGGGAAGTAGAGCGGCGAACAGTCGACGCTCAGCGTCCTAAACTTCACACATTCACACACCAATGGTGACAACAGGCTCACACCGACCAACTCATTGGAGGCAATTTGGGGTTCAGTGTCTTGCCCAAGGACACTTCGACATGTAGACAGGAGGAGCCGGGATTCGAACCGCCGACCCACGGGTCATTGGACGACCTGCTCTACCTCCTGAGCCACAGCCGCCCCATACGGGCATTATTGGTATGACCCGGCCGGGAATCAAACCCCGACCTCCCAGTCTCAGGGCGGACACTCTAACCACAAGGCCACTGAGCTGGTTAAAATTTAATCTATAATGAACCAAAAATAAATTGCAGTAAGATGCATTTATTCACTTCTAAATCTTCTTGCAGTTTCTGTGAAAAGCGTAATCAGTATTCCTCACTCTGTGCCAGAATAGATACATGCATAATCTTCCCACTGCCAGCCAGATATCACTTATTCCATATCTATTAAAATCGCACATTAGTCAGAGAATAATTATCTGCCGTCGTATCGATTCTCCCGTTGGTGCTACAGATCGAGGCTTTCTGTTATACACAGGTTTTAGGAGGAACAGATAATTAGAAAGATGAGCGATAAGGCAGCAGGGTAGAGGGTGTTCTGTTGGTTTTTCATCGTTCTAAATATTTGTTCGGCCCGCAACAACAAACGTGTTGATTTTCACCTGCTGAGTTTGGTTTAGTCGGAGGCTTTGAAGTTCTTGAGGAAAAGGAACAGGGAATTATTCCGTCTGTAGCTCAGCAGGTAGATTTGTGGGTTGGCAGTTCAAATCTCCTCCTGTCTACATGTTAATGTACACCAGGGGTGCCCACACTTTTTTGACTTGAGAGCTACTTCCAAAATGAGCGTCTCAACAAGATCTACACATCAAAAATGTGATTGTTCCATTACTGAAAATCCATCTCAAGGCCCTCTAGAAAGTTTGAGCTTTGAAATAGTGGTGATGGTGTTACTGACTGTTAGTGTTTAGGAATAATGCACTTATAATGAAAAATAGAGGGGGAGAATTGGAAGGTTTTCCTGTATTTAGTTACTACTGACGTTTGAAAACAGTATTTGGGGTTTGACTTTAGTTTAGTTTAGTTTCTTGCACCCAAAACTAAGAACAGAGCACAGCTGCGGTCAAATGATTGATTAATTAAAGCTAAACTCTGATACAGTTGCAAAAGAAAGAATGACTATTGTCTGTGACAATAAACAATGTAGTTGATTACTGTACACAGGCGTCGCACACATAGAGCAAGAATACTTGGGAAAACACAGGTAAATGTTTGGAAGGTAATGTTGTTAAGGTAATTTGTATTTGTAAATTGCCAGTGATGGGCAAGTTACTGGGGAAATGTAGTAAGCTACACTACTTGTAACACTAAAAAAATGTAGCTAAGCTACACTACAAGCTATCCCCAGAAAATTGTAGCAAGCTACACTACAAGCTACACAACAAAAGTAGCTTGCTGCATCAACACTACATATGAGTAATGTACAACTTTCTAAATAATAACACCAATAATAAAATAATCTAAAGAAAAATCATAATAATAATCTAGGGGTGGGTTTGAACATAGGATGGTGGCATGTCTAAGTTTTGGGATGTATATTAGAGGTTTTCTACCCATTAAAAATGGCAGAATAATTATCTGCCGTCGTATCGATTCCCCCGTTGGTGCTACAGATCGAGGCTTTCTGTTATACACAGGTTTTAGGAGGAACAGATAATTAGAAAGATGAGCGATAAGGCAGCAGGGTAGAGGGTGTTCTGTTGGTTTTCATCGTTCTAAATATTTGTTCGGCCCGCAACAACAAACGTGTTGATTTTCACCTGCTGAGTTTGTTTAGTCGGAGGCTTTGAAGTTCTTGAGGAAAAGGAACAGGGAATTATTCTGTCTGTAGTTCAGCAGGTGGAGCGGATCATTCAATGATTTGTGGGTCGGCGGTTCAAATCTCCTCCTGTCTGTATATTAATGTAGACCAGTGGTTGTCAGCCAGTGGTCCCTGAGAGGATTCCAGGTGGTCCCCAGGCTAAATTATGGAAAGTTGTTCAACCAGCTGTAACTCTTTGAAAACGTAAACATGAAACCAAATGGGCCCTTGCGGGTCAATGAGGAGCTGATCACTGGCTTCTCATTGGACTCCAATACATTCCAAATGAGATCTAAAAAATATTACGGAGGGCCAAGACTAAAGGCTGAACTAAAGTCTGCGTAATATCAACTCATTTACCTCAAGCGCGCGTTCGTTATTTTCTGTCCTATGCCACGGCTCAAGCTAGTGCATTCGGTAAAAAAAAAAACTTATTTTGAAGAGCCAGATCTCCTAAACAGGATGTGCGATGACGTCATGCTGTTTCTGGTGTCTTGACTAACCTGTCCTCTGACGATCTGAGCAAAAAGTTCCGGGTCAAAAGTCAGGAAGTGACGTCTAGCCCTAGTTGATCTACCCATGCGCCCACGACATTCAGGGGCAGAATCTCAGGATAGGCTTTTGAGTGCATTGGATTGAATGGGTGCGAATGGGACAACAAAAATTGTCCCATTCACCCATTTTGTCCTAAATGAAAGTCAGCCACGGGATATTTATCAGACGATGCGCTCGGACAAATAGATGGATTAAAAACGACGTTGGTGTCATCACTACCTGAGCCACTTTTTTACCGTGTTGCTGCAAAGAGCCACATCATACAGATGGACAAACATGAACATCACCCCATCCCTTCCTCTCTCTCACACACACAGGCCTCTGCTCAGCCAGACACACACCAACATGATAATGACTCCTAGCCCCCACGACCCGACTTCGGATAACCGGTTTAAAATGGATGGATTATGTAGGCCAGTTAATTTCAATAATTAACATTGTGTGCACTGCCACTGTCCCACATATAAACGCTCAGTTGAACCAGTTCCACAAACATAACATTATGAGCTCACACACACAAAATCGCTGCATGCGGCCGCATGCGGCTCAAGAGCCACAGGTTGGCCAGGCCTGTCATACTGTATATCTGGGCTTCTCTACCTGAGAACCAATCACAGGCATCCTCTCTGTGGACAAAATGTCCGCCAACGCAATGCTCTATTTATAAGACGAGAAGTGTATAAAATCAATTTTCAAAATCTTCTAAAATGATTAATATACAGTATGTATTATGCAAGTGCACTGCATCCTGCAACAACCAACCTCTCCCTCCCTCCCTCTCTCTGGGTGAGCAGTGTGTGTGTGTGTTACAGTGTGTGTGTGTGTGTGTTGTGTACAGTATGTGAGATCTCCTGCTATGTGCCATGCAGCATGGCACAGAGCCATCCCTGCATAGTGTAGAGTAGTAGCGCCCTGAGGCCTAGTAGTACAGTATTGTATATAGGACAGATGGCACCATATCTTCATTATCCTGCCTGGCACATGGCCCTGGCATGGCTGCCCTGCATTGAGTGGTGGTGGGTGAGGCCTGGTGCCAGTGTGGGTGGTGGGTCCATGCAGCATGCTGCCAGCCCAGGAGCATGGCTGGGTGGGTGGGAGCAGGCAATCTGCACCCCCTACAATACAATACAATACAATACAATACAGCCATCCAATCTACAGACAGAGATTAACCTATTTTATCCTAGGTACATTCTAGTTTCTGACGCTAGATTCTAGTTTCTGACACTACAGTGGTTGTCACTGGTGGTACCATTGTGGCAGCTATCTGGTAGCACCAGAAAAAGTGGCACCTACCGCAAAGTTGACACCTTTTTAAAATGAAGTCTGAAAACTGTTACCACAGCAGGAAAGTGGTGCCACCCTGGTGCCTCAGGAGCAGTCCGATGGTAACAGTGACAATCTCAAGTGCTCACCACTGTAGATTCTAGTTTCTGACGCTAGATTCTAGTTTCTGATGCTAGATTCTAGTTTCTGACAGTAGATTCTAGTTTCTGACGCTAGATTCTAGTTTCTGATGCTAGATTCTATTTTCTGACGCTAGATTCTAGTTTCTGACGCTAGATTCTATTTTCTGATGCTAGATTCTATTTTCTGACCTAGATTCTAGTTTCTGATGCTAGATTCTATTTTCTGACGCTAGATTCTAGTTTCTGACGCTAGATTCTAGTTTCTGACACTAGATTCTAGTTTCTGACACTAGATTCTAGTTTCTAACACTATATTCTAGTTGCTGACAGTAGATTCTAGTTTCTGACACTAGATTATAGTTTCTGACACTAGATTCTAGTTTCTGACACTAGATTCTAGTTTCTGACACTAGATTCTAGTTTCTGACACTAGATTCTAGTTTCTGACACTAGATTCTAGTTTCTGACAGTAGATTCTAGTTTCTAACACTAGATTCTAGTTGCTGACGCTAGATTCTAGTTTCTAACACTAGATTCTAGTTTCTGACACTAGATTCTAGTTTCTAACACTATATTCTAGTTGCTGACAGTGGATTCTAGTTCTGTGTGCCTGCCAGTATGGCAGAAGCACACAGGTTGTGATTCGTCAACTTAATCCATAATCAAACATATTTATATCCAAAATTTTGACCGCTATGGCCGGCCGCACGGTTTGCACAATCCCCGCAATATATACATCGAAACGTGCGGCTCGGCCGGGAAAGATGTGCTTGTGCTTTTCTTTCCGATACGCGTTACCGTGCCAACGTAATTCGCAATAAACGACGCAAAAAATCCCCATTCGAAATGAATGGGGGCACACCGAAAACATCAGAAAAAGAAGCGCTTATTTGGAGCCACATTACTCTGGCACACTGTGGCGTAGAAACACGATTTTAACTTTAAACAGCAGACGCGGCTCTCGACTTCGTCACGGTTCAGGCGGTATTCGAATATGTTGCACGGTTTGTCCGCTATCGCAGTTCAAAGTGTGCATGGTTCGAGAATTTAGCGGAGCTTAGAGGCTCGCACGACCAGTGAGCGAGTGAAACAGAGTGCGAGATGCAGTGTCTCGAGGTTCGGGTCATGACCGAACAAATCGTCCTCACGGCCACAATATTCGCTTTACACGCCTGGTTTTCGGACATTTTGTAGACAAACTTCTCGCCTTTCACCCAATGTGACCATCAAAGCCCAGTCAGGTACAGAACCGGTGCTACGTGCCTCAGAGCGAGATGACGTGACCTCCCATCCCCATATTAATTACATTGTAATGTGCTGCATTTTGGCGTTTGACGTTTGTTTTCAAACGCGAATTCTTAAATCGCTCTCACGACCACGTCTTTTATCGTACCAATACCACGATCGCACACAACATAGCTTGCGAAGTCGTAGCGCCCACATCGAAAAAAGTAAACACAGTTTTTTAATTTTTGCGTGAGAGGCCTTCGTTCCAAGAGAGTGCTACCCATTCCCACTCCCTGTTTAAACTAATGGACAATACTATCTGTACTGATGCACTGAACACAGGTGTAACAGATTAGGCCCTAATTAGATGGCTGCCACTAGCCACACGCGCGCAGAGACACGCACACACATGCTCTCCTCTCCAGTCTATGCTTGCTGCATAGTGTACTTGCTCATGGAGTTCTCCATGGGGTTACATATGCCCAAATATGGAGTGTGTGACGCACACACACACACACACACACACACACACACACACACACACACGCATGCGCATACACGCATGCGCATGCCACACACACACAACACACACACACACACACACACACACACACACACCACACACAACACAACCACACACACATGCGTGCGCATACACATACACACACGCACGCACGCATGCGCGCACACACACACACACACACACACACACACACACGCATGCGCATACACGCATGCGCATGCACACGCACACACACACACACACACACACACACACACACACACACACACACACCACGCGCGCGCATACACACACGCACGCACGCACGCGTGCACACACACACACGCATGCGCATACACGCACGCACACGCGCGTGCACACACACACACGCGCGCGTGCACACACACACGCATGCGCATACACGCATGCGCATGCACACACACACACACACACACACACACACACACACACAACCACACGCACACACGCACGCACGCGCGCGCACACACACACACACACACACACACGCATGCGCATACACGCATGCGCATGCACACGCACACACACACACACACACAACCACACACACACAACCACACACACACACGCACACACGCGCGCATACACACACACACACACGCACGCGCGTGCACACACATACACACATACACACACACACACACACACGCATGCGCATACACGCATGCGCATGCACACACACACACCACACAACCACACACACACGCGCGCGCACACACACACGCACGCACGCGCGCATACGCATGCACACACATAGTCCGGGTCCTCTCTGAGGTCACCTGATGGGCCACGACTGGTTATTCATGCATGCATGCAGCAACACACGCACACACATGCCCCTGACGTTGATTGGTGTAACTTAGCTCCGCCCCCTATTCTGATTGGTCGATACTATTTCCTGCCATAACTCCTCAATGCTATGTCATAGAGACATATGGGTGGCATCATTGGACTCGGGTAATGAGTCCCTGACGTTGATTGGTGTAACTTAGCCCCGCCCCCTATTCTGATTGGTCGATACTATTTAGGGTTTGCTACTACGTTAGCATAGCATGTTAGCATGCCAACTCCCGCGGAAGTTTGCACACACTTGGCGAGTGGCAGGCACACAGTAAAATTTCTTAGAAATTTTGTTTCTAGTTTTCTAACACTATATTCTAGTTGCTGACGCTAGATTCTAGTTTCTAACACTAGATTCTAGTTTCTGACACTAGATTCTAGTTTCTAACACTAGATTCTAGTTTCTGACGCTAGATTCTAGTTTCTAACACTAGATTCTAGTTTCTGACACTAGATTCTAGTTTCTGACTCTAGATTATAGTTTCTGACACTAGATCCTAGTCTCTGGCGCTTGATTCTAGTTTCTGATAGTAGATTCTAGTTTTTGACACTAGATTTTAGTTTCTTCTGAAAAAAAATATATGTTCCAGTGTCATATTTGAACATATTTCAAGACGAGGACCACAAGAATTATCTATATTTAGCTGCGGGCCCCACCACCCAAAAAACATGGGATCCCCCAGAAGGAAAGACTTAGAGTAGAAGGAAAGACTTGGACTAGATTTAAAAATGTATGCTTCTGAAATAATATATTCAAAGATTTGCGAATTTTCTTTTTCTTTTTCAAAAAAATAATATAATATCAGAGCTACAAGCTCATAGCGCACCGAGTGGCGCGCTGTGAGCTTGTAGGTCTAACTTTTTTTTTTCTTTTCCAATTTCTATATAGTATATAACATGATGCTTGGAACACCAAGACACCCTAGTACAGCACAGAAAGGATTAAGCGAGGACGCCTCCACTGCATCATGTAGGAAATTGTTGTGGCAGATTAAACTTTTAGATCCCTCCCATCCATGGACAGAGCGATGCTGCAGCATCGTTGTCATCGCTCTGTAGCTTTGTGTCGGATCACAATTTACAATTTATATCAGACACTCTTTAATCCTGAGTGATTTACAGACACCATGCAAGGACAACATCAGTCATTCATCACCGTAGATGTGAACAGGGTGGGGTGGTGGTGGGGGTAACTATGAACGATGGATAGGACCACTATATGTCCTGTCTGATACTGTCAGAGTAAAATAACTGATCTACAAGCTCAAAACCTGCCGCAGTGTGACGATGATGCCCTGATCTACTGTACAAGCTACAAACGTAGATGGAAGATCAGCTACTTTTGCTCTATAGTATACAGTATGTAAACTGAAAAAAAACCTGATTATTATTATTTTATTTTATTTATTGCTATTTTTTGCTATTTAAAGGGGAATTCCACCCATTTTCAACATTTTTTTTTCAGAGAGCGTACAAATGCAACCAAATGAACCCAAATGACGTTGTGTTATGCTTGCAAAAAATCCAGCCTGGAATTGTGGACAAATCCAAAAGAAATCTTTTGGTCTGTGGCGCTAAAATGTCTTGAAATGATGCATGGTCTGTGGCTCAAATGCTGAATGAATTTGTGGACCCTGGTATCAAAAATGGTTGAAAACCACCGATTCAGAATGATTTGATTTCAGTCCGAGACGCTTGCGTTTCATGTTTACGCTCTCAAGAGTTAAAATATCCATCATGTGAATAATCCCAAGTCTACACAACTAGAGAATGTAGAAGATTAATGGTCATTTTGATCTGGATGTTGGACTGTTTGGTTTCCCCAAATCCAGCCTGGAATTGTGGACAAAAGCAAAATAAATCTTTAGTTTTGGGGTCTGTGGGGATAAAATGTCATCAAGTGGTGGTCCTCTGTGGCTCAAATTCTGAATAAATAGTGGTCCCTGGTGTCAAAAAGGTTGAAAACCACTGATATAGTGTGAGAGACACGTCTGTCTCTATGCATCATGTACATGTTGTTGATACATTCTGCTCACTGTTATTGGTGTTTAAAACCTTCTGTTCTGAGCAGTATGTTTATTACTACACTTTAAAAAATATCAGAGCTACAAGCTCACCGCGTGCCACCGAGTGGTGCGCTGTGAGCTTGTAGCTCTGATATATATATATTTTTTTTTTTGAAAATTCACTAAACTGTGCACAAATCTTTGAATACATTATTTCAGAAGCAAACGTTTTCTAACTCAAATCTTTGCTTCCCTATAACAACAACGCATTTTCTAATCGGGGTCCGGAGTCAAATCTAAAGAATTCTGGTGGTCCTTGGCATGAAATATGTTGAGAATCACTGACACAGGAAAAACTAGGAAAAACTGTCAGAAACTAGAATGTTGTCACAAACTAGACTCTGGTGTTGGAAACTAGAATTTAGTGTGAGAAACTAGAATCTACCGTCCGAAAATAAAATATAGCATCTGTAACTAGAATTCTGCGTCAGCAACTAAAATATAGCATCGGAAACAATAATCTAGTGCCAGAAAGTAGGATCTAGTGCCAGAAACTACAATCTAGTGTCAGAAACTAGAATCTAGTGCCAGAAACTAGAATCTAGTGTCAGAAACTAGAATCTAGTGTCAGAAACTAGAATCTAGTGCCAGAAACTAGAATCCAGTGCCAGAAACTAGAATCTAGTGCCAGAAACTAGAATCCAGTGCCAGAAACTAGAATCTAGTGCCAGAAACTAGAATCTAGTGCCAGAGACTAGAATCTAGTGCCAGAAACTAGAATCTAGTGAGGATAAAATGGGTTAATGGTTGTGGACATGGTAGATAACTTCGTGGACAGAGAGTTGTGAAGATGTTGTGTATCTCTTCGCTCCACAGTGGATCTGCTGCTTGTTGTTTATTACGCGGCGGTTTGACAGCTGAATCAATATCTGTGAAACGTTGAACTCTGCACCCAAGCAAAACAGCAGAAAAACTGATACCTCCCACGCGGCAAGCCTTCAAACGTTTAGCCGTTAGTGAACGGGGGGAGGAGGAACGTGTCCATCCGGCCGGCCAGTTAAGCTTGTTTTTTTTAAGGAGCCTCATGCTCTGTGTTGGTGCAAATAACTCCTAAATAACACCTCTATCCTTTAGCGCTGCCAAAACACAACGTTTATGTAATATTTTGTAATATTATTGCCAAGACACACACACACACCACACACACACACACACACACACACACACACACACACACACACACACACACACACACACACACACACACACACACACACACACACTATCTGCTCCCATAAACGATTTACAACACTGCAGAATAGATTTCCTCTTTTTCTAAAGGTGCGTTCGGAAACACAAACTGCGAGTGCGTTGAGTTGTTTTGGGTTAGTGGGCGGAGACCTCACAGAGTGCGCTGAGTGAGCCTTATTTACGAACGAGCAGTTAAAACCAGACTACACACCTCACTAGAAAATGGTGACAATCACTGCCAGAGCCATATAAATCCTCTCTTATGGGGGTCCTCTGGAAAGTATTTTCAAATGGGGGTCTGCATGCATTTATTTGATAAATGTGCAGGTTGGGGAGCCACAGTACAGTGCTTAGCCATAGCCTAGCTTCCTAGCTCACAACAGTATTGCTTTTTACTGAACGGGAGCTCCGCTCGAGACACAGCTGTGACACAATCACACCTTCCACACCGTCCAACCGCCAACCCCGTCTCCATCGTAGGGTTGCTCAGTGTGGCCAACCCCGTCTCCAGCGTAGGGTTGCTCAGTGTGGCCAACCCCGTCTCCAGTGTAGGGTTGCTCAGTGTGGCCAACCCCGTCTCCAGCGTAGGGTTGCTCAGTGTGGCCAACCCTGTCTCCAGCGTAGGGTTGCTCAGTGTGCCAACCCCGTCTCCATCGTAGGGTTGCTCAGTGTGGCCAACCCTGTCTCCAGCGTAGGGTTGCTCAGTGTGGCCAACCCTGTCTCCAGCGTAGGGTTGCTCAGTGTGGCCAACCCCGTCTCCAGCGTAGGGTTGCTCAGTGTGGCCAACCCCGTCTCCATCGTAGGGTTGCTCAGTGTGGCCAACCCCGTCTACAGCGTAGGGTTGCTCAGTGTGGCCAACCCCGTCTCCATCGTAGGGTTGCTCAGTGTGGCCAACCCCGTCTCCATCGTAGGGTTGCTCAGTGTGGCCAACCCCGTCTCCAGTGTAGGGTTGCTCAGTGTGGCCAACCCCGTCTCCAGTGTAGGGTTGCTCAGTGTGGCCAACCCCGTCTCCATCGTAGGGTTGCTCAGTGTGGCCAACCCCGTCTCCAGTGTAGGGTTGCTCAGTGTGGCCAACCCCGTCTCCAGTGTAGGGTTGCTCAGTGCGTTGCACCAAACACACCGTTGTGAATAAACCAACGAGGAGCACCAAATGCCCCAAATACACCAGGTATAAACGAACGACAACAGAGTACACCAGTGCGTTTAGGGTGTATTTCCGAACGCGCCCTAAATGTTACTTAAAATATACAGTGATGAGTCCATATAACAGATGTAATTATGTGTTTTTTATCCCCATTCACTGTACAGTACGTACTAAAGATAAACACCAGCCTGAGACTGTGTGAATCCCTCATCCCTCCTCCACCCGACATTAGGGCCAAACGGACGGTGCTTACAGAGCTAGAGTTATGAGCAGACGCCACTCATTAACACAATGAAGAACAGAAGCACTTACATTTCACAACCTCAACCATAAAAGACACCCGTCTAGAGACAGGCTCCAGGGCGGATTGGCCATCTGGAGTACAGGGAGTTTTCCCGGTGGCCTGCGCCACCTAGTGGCCTGGACAAGATCCAAAATGCACTAGTGGCACTTCCAAAATGCACTAGAATGCGCCAGATGCTCGCCTGGAACATACAGATCAAAATGACCATTAATCTTCTACATTCTCTAGCTGTGTAGACTAAGTTGGGCTAATTCACATGATGAATATTTTAACTCTTGAGGGTGTGAAAATGAAATTTCTACGCTCTCAAAGAGTTACATCTGGTTAACCAGCTGCCCCCCCCCCCCCCCCCCCCCCAGGGTGGCCTGGCAAGGCAAAATTGTCCCGGTGGGAAAATATGTGCCAATCCGCCCCTGACTGGCTCCATAACACAGACCTCACTCAACCACTGGGAAAGACTACAGCAGGGGTTTTCAAAATGAAACCAAATGGACCCGCAAGGGTCCATTTGGTTTCGTTTTTACGTTCTCAAGAGTTACATCTGGTTAACCAACTTAACTGGGGACCAGCTGGAACCCTCTCAAGGACCACTGGTGGTCCTTGAGAGGTTGAAAACCCCTGGACTACAGGGTCACCCTTTGATCCAAAACACAAGCACAACCACCAGACAGCAACCCTGTTGGACTTACAGGAGCATTCAGTGGTTTGGAAAAAACCCTCTGGTAACAAGATGCAAAAGACTCCAGCTGCAGACCTAGCCCAGGAGTGGACCCTGGTATCTCACAGACCTAGCCCAGGAGTGGACCCTGGTGCCTCACAGACCTAGCCCAGGAGTGGACCCTGGTATCTCACAGACCTAGCCCAGGAGTGGACCCTGGTGCCTCACAGACCTAGCCCAGGAGTGGACCCTGGTGCCTCTCAGACCTAGCCCAGGAGTGGACCCTGGTATCTCACAGACCTAGCCCAGGAGTGGACCCTGGTATCTCACAGACCTAGCCCAGGAGTGGACCCTGGTGCCTCACAGACCTAGCCCAGGAGTGGACCCTGGTGTCTCACAGACCTAGCCCAGGAGTGGACCCTGGTGCCTCACAGACCTAGCCCAGGAGTGGACCCTGGTATCCACAGACCTAGCCCAGGAGTGGACCCTGGTATCTCACAGACCTAGCCCAGGAGTGGACCCTGGTGCCTCTCAGACCTAGCCAGGAGTGGACCCTGGTGCCTCTCAGACCTAGCCCAGGAGTGGACCCTGGTGCCTCACAGACCTAGCCCAGGAGTGGACCCTGGGTGCCTCTCAACCTAGCCCAGGAGTGGACCCTGGTGCCTCACAGACCTAGCCCAGGAGTGGACCCTGGTATCTCACAGACCTAGCCAGGAGTGGACCCTGGTGCCTCACAGACCTAGCCAAGGAGTGGACCCTGGTGCCTCACAGACCTAGCCCAGGAGTGGACCCTGGTGCCTCACAGACCTAGCCTAGGAGTGGACCCTGGTGTCTCACAGACCTAGCCCAGGAGTGGACCCTGGTGCCTCAGACCTAGCCCAGGAGTGGACCCTGGTGCCTCACAGACCTAGCCCAGGAGTGGACCCTGGTGCCTCACAGTTGATGTGATGACGTCACACATCAACCCACAGGCCCCTGTTGTTGCCATGTCCCACCCGCTTCTACCGTTATCAAGCCATAATTCCCAGTAGGCTGCTTATCAGCACCATCTTAGCTTGCGGTTAGGTTTAGAGAAGGGTGTAGCAATGTTTGTAGCAAAACCCTAGACCCCTGCAACCGTAACCCTGAGCCTAAATCCCAGACCCTCAACCTAACCTCACAGGCCATCAGGTCTGTGACAGGGGTTGACACTAGGTCTCCGAGGCACTTGCCCATCGGGCAAGTGCAAGTCAGGTTCTACTTGCCCTCAGGTCCTGGTCACTTGCCCCCCCAGGTTCCAGGTGGTCCCCAGTTAAGTTGGTTAACCAGATGTAACTCTTGAGAACGTAAAAATGAAACCAAATGGACCCTTGCGGGTCCATTTGGTTTCATTTTTACACTCTCAAGAGTTAAAATTCATCATCTTAATTAGCCCAGGTCTACACTGTAGAAGATTAATGGTCATTTTGATGTGTATGTTAATTTGCCTGTTTTGTTTCCCAAATCCAGCCTGGAATTGTGGATATCTAGAAAGCAGGGAAAGACACAGAGGCAGAGTGCAATGACTGCCTTCAAGACAAATTTATCTTGTGTTGTGTTATAGAGCACTAAGTTGCACACTTGCCCGATCGGGCAACCAGGTAGCAGTCTTCACTTGCCCCACCATTTTTTTTTACTTGCCCCGGGCAAGCGGGCAAGTGTTAGTGTCAAGCCCTGTGTGAGGTTAGGTTGAGCGTCGGGGATTTAGGTAAAGTATAGCTAAAGTATAACAGAAATGAGGTCTAAACAGAAAGTGCTAAGCTGCAGTGCTCCACTCCTACAGCTGATCTCTGACCATGAATAAAGCTCTTCCCAGTGTAGCTACATAAGGTCCAGCAGCACAGTGTCATCAATACATTACAGTTCTGGAGTCTACATCCACCATAAACTCTGTGGATTTGTAGACCAGCCCTGTAGGGTTTTACCCTCAGTCCACTTCTCACTTTGACTCAGGGGCGGATGTAACATGTCCCATTTGGGGGGTGGGCAGGAGAACATGTTGGAGGGGCAAGAGAAAATGGTATGAAGCCGCACCCATACCAATTTCAGTTCCAGGACTTTTATTAGTCAAGTAAAGCATCAATAATAACATCAGTTGTTGTTGAAGTTGCAACAGACACGCAGCATGCATAAAGCTAAAGGTCTGACTCAGAGAGTTTTCTGTTTTCAATGATGAAATGCTGTTGGTTTAGTGGTGACACAGCTGTAGTTAGTTAGTAGCAGTAGTAGTGTTTCACATCATTTTAAATAGAAGCACTTTAATTTGAAATATCTTGGGTTGTTTTGCATGTATGGCATCGTGTTTGGGGGGGGGGGCAGACTGGGTATTTAGAGGGGCATTGCCCCCCCTCCATGTCCATGCCTAGATCCGCCCCTGCTTTGACTGATTCTTTCCACTTACTTGATCTTTAGTTTTTTACTGTTTAGCCTTTTTTTTCTTCCCTTTCTTCCCCTGGTTGTACATGACAGACTACAAATACTAAGAGTTGTGAACAAAGGCCAAGTATAAGTATGAAATATGGAGAGGGTTAATGTACACTACATCACTGGAGGCTGTGTGCAGCGTCCAACGGAGCCCCTACGGCCAACGGTTGGGACACTTTTCTTCCTCTGTGGTACAGTGGTGATCATGGTTCATTTATACAGCCAGGGGCGGTTCTAGCAGTTAGGAGGCCCTATGCGCTACAGTGGTGATCATGGTTCATTTATACAGCCAGTGGTGGTTCTAGCAGTTAGGAGGCCCTATGCGCTACAGTGGTGATCATGGTTCATTTATACTGCTGTGTTAGAGCCAGTGGTGGTTCTAGCAGTTAGGAGGCCCTATGTGCTACAGTGGTGGTCATGGTTCATTTATACTGCTGTGTTAGAGCCAGTGGTGGTTCTAGCAGTTAGGAGGCCCTATGTACTACAGTGGTGGTTCTAGCAGTGAGGAGGCCCTATGCGCTATGTGCTACAGTGGTGGTTCTAGCAGTGAGGAGGCCCTATGTGCTACAGTGGTGGTTCTAGGAGTGAGGAGGCCCTATGTGCTACAGTGGTGGTTCTAGGAGTGAGGAGGCCCTATGTGCTACAGTGGTGGTTCTAGCAGTGAGGAGGCCCTATGCGCTACAGTGTGGTTCTAGGAGTGAGGAGGCCCTATGTGCTACAGTGGTGGTTCTAGCAGTGAGGAGCCCTATGCGCTACAGTGGTGGTTCTAGCAGTTAGGAGGCCCTATGTACTACAGTGGTGGTTCTAGCAGTGAGGAGGCCCTATGCGCTATGCGCTACAGTGGTGATCATGGTTCATTTATACTGCTGTTTTACAGCCAGTGGCGGTTCTAGGAGTTAGGTGCAGGGGCGGATCTAGGCATGGGCATGGGGGGGCAATGCCCCCCTAAATGCCCAGTTTGCACCACCAAACATGATGGCATGCAAAACAACCCAAAAAATGTCAAATTAAAGTGCCTAATGATGTGAACCACTACTACTGCTACTAACTAACTACAGCTGTGTCACCACTAAACCAACAGCATTTCATGATTGAAAACAGAAAACTCTCTGAGTCAGACCTTTAGCTTTATGCATGCTGCGTGTCTGTTGCAACTTCAACAACAACTGATGTTATTATTGATGCTTTACGTGGCCAATGTAAGTCCTGTGACTGAAAATGGTATGGGCGCGGCTTCATCACCCGTAGCACGGAGCGAAACAGGCGATGAAGCCGCACCCATACCATCTTCTCCTGCCTCTCCAATTGAGAAATGTTACATCCGCCCCTGACGTATGGAAATAGTTAAAATGTTTTACAACGTTAGAGCGTAAAAAAATGTCATACTGCAGATATGACATCTATTCAAGGCAAGCTGATCTACAAATAGATCCATCGAAAACATTGCTCCTAAGTCATTGTCTTCCAATGTTCAACACAATTATACTCATATGTAATGTAATCAATGCAGCCATTAGTCGTAGTTTATGATTCAGTCTTAGCCTTTTGAAAACAAACATTTTAGTCTTTTAGTCCCATTTAGTCTTCCTAATTGATTTGGATAGTCTAGTCTTAGTCGACTAAATGTCAAAAACCTTAGTCGACTTCAGCCCTGTTCATGTTCTCTCCGACGTCCGAACTTTTGTTTGGAAAGATCACACTTTTATTTTTTTTTTTTTTTTTTTTTACTTTCCGAACACAGATAACGTTCACACTTCACCCGTTCTTGTTTGGGAAAAAAGCGAGACTGCCTTGATAGATTGGATAAACACTGCTAGAGTTGCAGAGATAATGGGTGGTCCACAGGCTAATTAGTATCATTTTGGGGGTCCATGACATGGAAAGGTTTGGGAACCACTGCTGTACAACATCCTCATAGGACCGATGAGGAATAATAAACGATATAAACGCCTGCCGAGTCCAATAGAACCAAGCTGCAGCCCCACATATCGCAGTGTTCTGTACTAACCTTTCTTCAAACGGCTCAAAAACACACAAAACGGGGGGGAGGGGGGGGTGCAATCACATTCTTGTGTCCTTCCGAAGTAGTTCGGAGAGTCACAAAATCTGACGCTGCAGCTTACAGAACAACATTTTGGAAAGATGAGTTTCAGACATTTCGGATGATGTCACTTTTCAACTTTCCGACACAACTTTCCGAAAAGTTCGGAAGTTGGAGAGAGAACGAATCGGCCTTTAGTGTTAGTCGACAAAAACAACACTGTTTTATGGCGGGCCGTGGCATGTGTCACTGCTTTCCAAATAGTGGTCTGTGGGCAAATTAGTGTCAATTTGGGGGTCCTTGACTTGACCATAAAAGTCTAGTAAAGCCAGTCTCTCTCTGCAGGCAGCAGCAGGGGCGGATATAACATGTCCCATTTGTTGGGGTGGGGGGGGGGGGGGGGATAACATGTTGGAGGGTCAAGAGAAAATGGTATGGGGGCGGCTTCGCGCCACGGGCGATGAAGCCGCACCCATAACATTTTCAGTTCCAGGACTTTTATTAGTCAAGTAAAGCATCAATAATAACATCAGTTGTTGTTGAAGTTGCAACAGACACGCAGCATGCATAAAGCTAAAGTCTGACACTGTAGTAGTGTTTCAAATCATTTTAAATAGAAGCACTTTAATACCCATGCCTAGATCCGCCCCTGGGCAGCAGCAGTGATAAGACCAACAGCCATGTAGAACAACTTGCATCAGTTACACATAAATAATGCAACGGCTAAGACAAAAAAAGAAAAAGAAAAAAGAAAAACCAGCAGCCCCTGAAATAAATCCCATTTGAAGTGGATTCTTTTCTTATCTATTGTTCTAAAATGTTTAAATCTGTTATTCCTCCGTGGAAAAGAGACGATGCATAATTGATGCTGCAGTGAAGAGCCTTGCTGCAGAACTCCATGTTGTTTTAACACAGACTGGTAACAGAACAACGGCTCTGTGACGCTGTCAGTGTTGGGAAATATTACTATACCTTGTTAATGTATTACTTATTACTTATTACCTTCATTTTGAAGCAATATATTGAATTACAATATTGCTGTCTGAGCAAGTGTAATATACTAATATTACTATTACTTAAAAGAAAAAGTGTCACTATTAATCAAATATTGTGTAGGCCAGTGGCATACCTACAATAAAGAAAGCGCACTTGGCTATCTGGGAAATCCATATGAAATCAACTTGAAAAAACGTCACTCCTGAATAAATAATTTGATGACAATTATAGAAAATAAGTAATTATTTAACTTCTGCAGTTGTCAAGAAAACTTCACAAGAACATTTTCACGAGACATATTGACAGAAAGTAATATTGAAAGAATGCAGTAATGCAGAAAGAAAAGTATAATATATTAGGTTTGTTTTTGTTAAGTAATATATTTATATTACAAGTTACTGCATTTTGGTAATATATTATGTAATATATTGAGTTACGTAGTGCACATGTCCCAACACTGGACGCTCTACAGCTGTCTGCTATATGTCTGCATATCTGCTGCATGTCTGCGTGTTCAAGAGTTAAAATATTCATCATCTGAAATAGCACCGCTTAATTAAGAAGTTTACACTGTTTTGTTGGCAAAATACAGCCTGGAATTGTGGACAAAAACCAAAAGAATTCTTTAATTTTAGGTCTTTGGTGGGAAAATGTAATCAAATGGTGGTCCGTGGCTCAAATGCTGAGTAAATGGTGGTCCCTGTTGTCAAAAAGGTTGAAAACCCCTGATTTATACCGCCGATGAGGCCACGATGTCATCAAACCAAGAGGCCAATGAGAAGAGAGGACTACCTGCTTTACTTCCTGAAGGGGGCGGGACCCCATTCAGGAAGTTTACGCAACTTCCGCCCACCAAATTTTGGTGGGCGGAAGTTGCGTAAATGCACAAGCCAGACCACTATTTGGTTTCATGTTTACACTCTCAAGAGTTAAAATATTCATCATGTGAATTATCCCCAAGTCTACACAACTAGAGAATGTAGAAGATTAATGGTCATTTTGATCTGTATGTTGGACTGTTTGGTTTCCCCAAATCCAGCCAGGGATTGTGGACAAAATTATGGGTTCTGTGGGGCTAAAATGTCATCAAATGGTGGTCCTCCGTGGCTCTAATTCTGAATAAATAGTGGGCCCTGGTATGAAATATGGGCCCTGGCGTCAACACCAGAAAAATGTTGAGACTAATCATTTCCAACGGTAGAATGAAGGTGAAACAACTTATGA
The DNA here is from genome assembly GCA_039105355.1 of Benthosema pterotum. Lineage (NCBI taxonomy): Eukaryota > Metazoa > Chordata > Actinopteri > Myctophiformes > Myctophidae > Benthosema > Benthosema pterotum. The sequence goes on along the minus strand of CM076984.1, from coordinate 43,412,819 downwards.
TCCATTCCTTAACTCTATGGAGACTGGACTAAGTAGAGCTGAGCAGTTCCACCACTTTCACATTGTCACCTGTGGTCCAGAAGTAATTTCCCCATTCATTTTCCTCATAGACTTTTCCAAAATAATCTACAGCAGGGGTTTTCAACAGGTGGTCTGGGGACCACCAGTGGTCCCTGAGAGGGTTCCAGGTGGTCCCCAGCTAAGTTGTTTAACCAGATGTAACTCTTGAGGGTATAAAAATGAAACCAAATGGACCCGCAAGGGTCCATTTGTTAGAATTAGTCCTAATCTACACAACTAGAAGATTAATGGTCATGGACAGAAGCAAAGTAAGTCTTTAGTTTGGACGGTCTGTGGGGCTAAACTGTCATCAAATGGTGGTCCGTGGCTCAAATGCTGAATAAATGGTGGGTCCTGGGATGAAAAAGGTTGAAAACCCCTGATATACAGTACAGAAAAAAAACGATTACACCGCAGACAAAGACAACTCAGGTCACGAAAAATCATGACAACAAGCACAGTATTAACAGGCCATATCTAATTAGCAAGAAGAAAACTGAGTGGGGCATGCAATTTTAACTTGCATCATTCCAAGTGATCCAAGAGGCCGCACAGACAGCGCAAATCATTATTATAGATCTGATATTTTCACTGTTATTTGAAATGTAGCTTTGTTCTTATTGTGTTAAATGTTAGTGAAGTTTTTATGATGTTATCAGTGTCTGTGACATTTCCTCTATCCATCATTCAATCTATTTATTAGGGGAAAAACCTTTAGATTTAGCTAATCTTCAAACAGCACAATCTAAACGAACTTGTTATTTTTTTATTTAAAAAGAGTTTGGGGATTTTTTTGTGACGTTCTGTGATGCACAGATGCTCTCCCAAACCCAGTGTTTGGAATGCAGTGATATTGACCAGTATTGTATGGGGTCACAATTCCGGTAGAAATCAATTTTATTTTCAACCAGTGGTCCTTGGGAGGGTTTCCAGGTGGTCCCCAGCAAAATGATGGAAAGTAACTCTTTGAGATGGTAAACATGAAACCAAATGGAATATCCATCATGTGAATTATCCCAAGTCTACACAACTAGAGAATGTAGCAGATTAATGATCATTTTGATTTGTATGTTGGACTGTTTGGTTTCCCAAATCCAGCCTGGAATTCTGGACAAAAGCAAATATAAATCTTTAGTTTTGGGGATAGGATTTCAACCCACGAAACATAAATGCATGGATTTCAAGTCGCCCGAATGAACACCAAAATTTGGTGGGCGGAAGTGAGAAAATGCGGAAGTAGGCGCTACTTCGATCCAGCGGTCTTCCGGGTGCTTCAAAACGCCAATGAGCAACTTGTATTGATGCGTAATGAACACCCCCCACACACACACACACATGGATATTCATTACATGCGGCACCCACGCCTCTCCAAAGTTATTTGCAAGTTTCAACTGAT
>CM076984.1:43402201-43410862 GCA_039105355.1 Benthosema pterotum | reverse complement strand
GCTTCAGAGCAGCTTATGGTCACCACCACCAGGTCTTATGTTAGAGATGTTGAGCAGGATGTTGTTAGCCCCCCCCACACACAACACTGTATATTTATTGACAATGGGGGAATTCCCCTTTAACCCATATATAGGCGGGAACCCCTAGTGGTAGTTTTACCGTAGTTGACGGGAACACCAATATGCGTTCTGTACAGTATGTACCGTATCAAAAAATGACAAAGTTTGTGATGTTACACAATAATTTGAAGTTTTCAGTACACTTAGGTTAGTATTTCAGAGACATTTTTAGAATCGGGATAGTCTACAATGGGTTAACCGTGTGGGGGACACCCCAACCCCCCTGAGCTGCAGTTTGAGGATTGATCTGTGGTTCTGATAAACACTGTTTCCTGTGACTGACATGTCAGACACTTTTACTTTGCAATATCTTTTGCAAACTTGAACACAGACAGGGCTCAACAACGTATCAAATGTTTTATTTATTTATTTTTTATGTTTTCTTTTTTTTTTTTTTTTTTTTTTTTTTTTTTTTTGATGTTTTGTTCATTCATACCAGTGGTTTTGAACCAGTGGTCCCTGAGAGGGTTCCAGGTGGTCCCCAGGCTAAATGATGGAAAGTTGGTTAACCAGATGTAACTCTTTGGAGCGTAAACATGAAACCAAATGGACCTTACGGGTCCATTTGGTTTCATGTTTACACTCTCAAAGAGTTAAAATATCCATCATGTGAATTATCCCAAGTCTACACAACTAGAGAATGTAGAAGATTAATGGTCATTTTGATCTGTATGTTGGACTGTTTGGTTTCCCCAAATCCAGCCTGGAATTGTGGACAAAAGCAAATTAAAAATCTTTAGTTTTGGGATCTGTGGGGCTAAAATGTCCTCAAATGATGGTCTGTGGCTCAAATTCTGAATAAATATTTACACCACTATAATGCTCAGATTTTGAGCATAACATCCACTTATTGAATATCAAATCTTTTTTTTATGTTTCTCATGTCATCACTATGCATCAGTAGGGAGAAACGGGGATTTCACTGAGTGAGCAGAAAGTCTGGCGTGGTTTTGTGGTCGGAAAATGGCAGATCAAGCTTCACTCCGATTTTTTCTGACGGTGCAGGAGATTAGCTGTTGTACATCTGACCTTTTCTTGGATCAGGGGCGGATCTAGGCATGGGCATGGAGGGGGGGGCAATGACCCCCTACTGTAAATGCCCAGTCTGCCCCACCAAACATGATGGCATGCAAAACAACATACTGTATGCAATACAAAAGATATTTCAAATTAAAGCGCCTATATTTAAAATGATGTGAAACACTACTGCTGCTACTAACTAACTACAGCTGTGTCACCACTAAACCAACAGCATTTCATACAAACACCTTCCACAACTAGTTGGATAATTCAACAATACAAATGGTGTTAGTTTTGCGTGACCCCAATGACCCCAACAAAATGACCAGAACTACATCATATCACACCAAAACCACAGCAGAACTCCCACCATGGGACTCTGGACATCAATTAATACACTATTGACACCACTATATTAACAGTTTTCGTTGTGCCGTGGAAAATAGATCTACGTCTCCGTTATCATTATGAAAATATAGTTACGACTGATGCCTCTTACGTTGAGCTACGCCTTTGATCGTTACTTACCGGCGCCGGTTTAATACGATCCCCATGCTAACAGCTGCGTTGCAGCGACCGCATCCACCATTGATAGACCATAATAAGGGCGGACCAAACCGGAAACCGGAAGTGTGTGTCGCCAACTAACTTGTCCGTGGGGAGGGAAACATGGACGAAATATGAAATATGACTTTTTGATGAAAAATGCTGGCACTGGCTACCTCAAAAAATATGAAAAAAGGGCTGGCACTGGGAGTGTTAACAGACAATATGTCATACAACCTAAGTTACAAAAATCTGAAATATCCCTTTAAGAGTTCCTGCTGACTCCAAAAATGGTCGATTTAATACATAAATACACAAATACATGCAACAGACTAAATACATAAATTTAGTCTGTTGCACACTAACCTTTAAAGGGGAATTCCACCCATTTTCAACCTTTTTTTTTCTGAGAGCGTACAAATGTAACCAAATGAACCCTAATGGGTTCATTTGGTTACATTTGTACGCTCTCAGACAAAAGAAGCGTCTAAAGAAATTAACCATTAACATGGGAAAATACATCTTGATGATGTCATCAAGATGTTTCACCATGTTAGTGGTTTTCTTCAGACCTCCATTTCTTGGGAACACAGAATGGGGGAACTTTTTTTTTTATCATGTCCACCCAGCACCTCAAAGGTACATCAATGACATAGTAAAATATTGAAAATGGGTGAAATTCACCCTTAATATTATGAGTCATCCTATCCGTGCAGGAAGTTGTTGTGAAATATCACTAGTGAGAAAAATCAACTTCTGCTTTCCTGGGTTTTTCCCCTATTAATATGTGTTTTTTTCTGACGTCGTGCACATGTTTCTTACTGTGCATGTTGTGTGGGTGTAGCAGGTTATAAAGTATGTTACAACCGTGTTAGAGCGTCAGACGCATGCAAGGATTTACTGCAGGAATTCCAATAGCATCTGTGCTCTGTCTGTTTGCTCTCTGGTCATCATCAAGAGTCCTTAAATAGTACATGTCCAGAAAAAAAAACAAAAAACAGCTGTCCTTAAGAAAACCTTGAGAACTGTTACCAGGACACCTCACTACAGTGAAACAGGGATCTGTGCTGGTATGTTGCAGAGTTATTATGGTTATGGATTTTTCATTTTAGTTTAATTTTTGTTAATTTTGGCATTTTATTTTCTAATTCAGTTAGTTTTAGTTAGTTTTTAGAGCGGGTTTGTAGTTTTTATTTTGTTGAAAATATTTAGTTTTGGTTTAGTTATAGTTTTAGTTTTTTTTTTTTTTTTTTCTGTGCTTTGGTTGTCAGGTATAGGATTAAAATGTGTGGTTGGTATTCAACCCTTGCTTTGAGTTTCAGTGTTTGAGTTTCAGTGTCGGCAGTGTTTATGGAACCTCAGTAGTGGATAGGAGATCTAGAAGCATCTCCTCCTCATGCTGGTCACCAACACGTTTTGGATTAAGGGTATTTTGGGTATAATTTCAGTTAGTTTTAGTTAGTTTTCTGAACCCACATTACAGTTTTAGTTTAGTTATCGTTTTTTGCATTCATTTTTAGTTTTTGTTAGTTTCAGTTAACTCAAATGTTTTTGGAATTTTAGTTTTCGTTTTTTAGTTAGTCTTAGTCAACTATTATAACCTTGGTGTGTTTGTGTGTTTCATGGTATAGTACGATGGAGAATCTGCCCACAGCTCCAGTCTGGAATGATTCTGGAAGCAACGCTGACTATCACATCGACTATCCTGACGACTATCCTGACGACTATCCTGACAACGATGACTTTTGGATCAGCGTAGTTAACCAGGAGCGAGCGTTGTCCATCCTCTACACGGTCATCTACAGCTTCGTGTGTGTGCTGGGCGTGGTGGGGAACGGCGTGGTCATCTGGGTGACGGGGTTCAGGATGAAGAGGACGGTCAGCACTGTGTGGTAGGTCAAAACCACAGCGTGTGGTAGGTCAAAACCACAGCGTGTGGTAGGTCAAAACCACACCGTGTGGTAGGTCACAACTACACAGTGTGGTAGGTCACAACCACAGCGTTGTGGTAGGTCAAAAACCGCTCCGTGTGGTAGGTCAAAACCACACCGTGTGGTAGGTCAAAACCACAGCGTGTGGTAGGTCAAAACCAGACCGTGTGGTAGGTCACAACCACACTGTGTGGTAGGTCACAACTACACTGTGTGGTAGGTCACAACTACACTGTGTGGTAGGTCACAACTACACTGTGTGGTAGGTCACAACTACACTGTGTGGTAGGTCACAACTACACTGTGTGGTAGGTCACAACTACACCGTGTGGTAGGTCACAACTACACTGTGTGGTAGGTCACAACCCCACTGTGTGGTAGGTCACAACTACACTGTGTGGTAGGTCACAAATACACTGTGTGGTAGGTCACAACTACAGGTCACAACTAGGTCACAACTACACTGTGTGGTAGGTCACAACTACACTGTGTGGTAGGTCACAACTACACTGTGTGGTAGGTCACAACTACACTGTGTGGTAGGTCACAACTACACTGTGTGGTAGGTCACAACTACACCGTGTGGTAGGTCACAACTACACCGTGTGGTAGGTCACAACTACACTGTGTGGTAGGTCACAACTACACTGTGTGGTAGGTCACAAACTACACCGTGTGGTTAGGTCACAACTACACTGTGTGGTAGGTCACAAACTACACTGTGTGGTAGGTCACAACCACACTGTGTGGTAGGTCACAACTACACTGTGTGGTAGGTCACAACTACACCGTGTGGTAGGTCACAACTACACTGTGTGGTAGGTCACAACTACACCGTGTGGTAGGTCACAACTACACTGTGTGGTAGGTCACAACCACACTGTGTGGTAGGTCACAACTACACCGTGTGGTAGGTCACAACTACACTGTGTGGTAGGTCAGAACCACACCATGTGGTAGGTCACAACCACACTGTGTCGTAGGTCAAAACTAGTATTGGGCAATATACTGGTATTACAGTTTATCACGATATTGGAAATCAATACCGAGTAATATCGTTGGATCTATAAAAAATATTGAATACCAAATATCGTCAAATACCGTCATTATACTGTATTCTATTAAAATATGAGCAATGACACTTTTAAATATTATTATTATTTGGGCTAGGCGTTTTGGAAACAATTTGTATTTCCAACTCCAGTTTTCCCCATTTATGCTGCTTGAACAGCAGAGTGCTCAGTTTCTGACCCCTCAATGTCGCAATTCTAAGAACTATGTGACTGGTGGAACATGTCCGACTCTAGTTGCACGCCATTGTCATCTATATCGAATACCGGGCTAATTAACATGTTATTAATACCGATATTAAAAAAATCAATACCGCCCAAGACTAGTCACTACCACACCGTGTGGTAGGTCACAAACACCACCTGCGTCAAGTTGGCGCCTCATGACAACACTACTACTGCTACTAACTAACTACAGCTGTGTCACCACTAAACCAACAGCATTTCATCATTGAAAACAGAAAACTCTCTGAGTCAGACCTTTAGCTTTATGCATGCTGCGTGTCTGTTGCAACTTCAACAACAACTGATGTTATTATTGATGCTTTACTTGAAGTCCTATAACCAAAAATGATATGGGTGCGGCTCCATCGCCCATGTCGCTTTGCATCACGGGCGATGGAGCCGCCCCCGTGCCATTTTCTCATGCCCCCCAATTGGGAAATGCTACATTTGCCACTGTCTTTTTTCAAATTTTAGTGTTCGGCGGAGTGCAATTTGTGTCGCTGAAGTTGGCATTTGTGCTGTTTTTATTGATTTTATATGATTTGATATGAATATTTATATTTACACCGTGCCTCCTGGTGGCTATAGTGGTCATAACAGCTCATTGTATCTAAACATTAATATAAAACCAATAAAGCACAAATGCGGATTTCAGCGGCACAAATTCTAGCACGTCGAGCACTAAAAGATGAGCCCATTTTAGTATATAACTTCAATTATCCCCAGAATGGTGGCAGCACAAATTCTGAAATTCACGGCACAATTCAGCACAAATGGAGAACTAAAGAATGACAACATTTTCCTTTTTTTTTTTTTTTTTCGAAATTTGAAAAATGATGGGGTGCCAACTTCACTTCACGCAGGTACCTCCACCTGGCCGTAGCAGACTTCCTGGTGACAGCTCTGCTACCTCTGAGGATCACACAAACCGCTCTAGACCAGTACTGGCCGTTCGGTGACTTCCTGTGCAAGGCGGACGCTGTGGTTTTCTACACCACGCTGTACGCCAGTATCTACATCCTAGCTCTGATCAGTGTGGACCGCTGTGTGTGTGTGGTGTGTCCGGTGTGGTCCCAGAACCACCGCGGGGTCCGGGGGCTTCCTGGGTCAGCCTGGGGGTCTGGGTTCTGGCCCTGGCTCTCAGCTCACCTCACTTCATCTACAAGGAGACCAAGACCTTCCACCAGAACCTGCAGTACTGCAGAAAGACCTTCCCAGGTACAGTAGGGATGCACCATTTTGACTTGGGAAAATCATCGGATTTTCATATCCGATTTCGATTTTCATATTCCAATTTTCCCATTTCGATTCTCATATGGCGCCACCGAGTGGCGCGATATGAGCTTGTAGTTCTGCTATTTTTGAAAAATTGTGAAAATGTGCTGCAAATCTCTGAATACACTATTTTGGAAGCATTTGGAACAGTGGTGAAAGTGAGGGGGGTCGGGCAGGGACGCAGTCCCGGGAAAAGATTTCATGCCAGGACGCGCAGGGTCTAATAAAATGTCACGTTGAATAACCTCCAATGCAGTTTTGCATTATACTTTAGCTACTTATTCATTGAATTAACTGAAACTAGGCTATACAGCATAAACTCAATGCAAATGCAACCAAGACATAATAATAATAATAATAATATAGACACTATATTAATATTCAATCATGCTGTAATGAAGTAGGTAGCCTAATGTAGCAGGTGTAAGGCAGGCCTGTTGTGTTTTATACTCAAAAAAGCATTTCCTATGCATTTTAGGGACACTGTGGAGTTTGGACCTCCAAAAGATTTTCGGCTGCGGCGCGGCCTGAACGCGTCACAGGATGACATTTATAGACCCGGCAAGAAATGTGATCCACTTTCACCACTGATTTGGAAGCATTTTAACTCAATTTTTTGCATCTGGGGGATCCCCTAGAACAACATGTTTTCAGATGGGGGCCTGCAGCCAAATATGGATAATTCTGGTGGTCCTTGGCTTGAAATATGTTAGCATCACTGACACAGGAACACAGATTTTTTCAGAAAAAACTAGAATCTAGTGTCAGAAACTATAGAATCTAGTGTCAAAAACTCGATTCTAGCATCAGAAACTATAATTTAGTGTCAATAACTAGAATCTAGTGTCGGAAACTACTGTAGAATCTAGCGCCAAAAGCTAGAATGTTGCTGCAGCTATAATCTGGTGTCAGGAACTACTGTATAATCTGGTGTCAGGAACTACTGTATAATCTGGTGTCAGGAACTACTGTATAATCTGGTGGCTGAAACTCGAATCGAGGATCAGGACAAAATGTGTTAATTGTGAAGCTCTATTCCCTAGGTGCATCCAGCGGTGGTAACCTCAGTCTGGAGGTTCACACAGCGTTGAAGTTCCGCCACGACGCGTCCATGATCGTCTCCACCTTCCTCCTGTCCTTCCTGCTGCCGTTCACCATCATCCTGTCCTGCTACTCCCTCCTGCTCTACCGCCTCAGGAAGAACCAGCGACGCCGCCGATCGCTGGGCGCTGGCCAAACGCAGCCACGTCCGTTAAAGATCGTGGTGAGCGTGGTAGCTGTGTTCTTCCTGTGTTGGGCTCCGTACCACATCATGAATCTGGTCTACGTGGTGACACAGGACAGCAGCGGGGATCTGTACCGGGTGTTAAACCCCGTGGCCGTGGGCCTGGCACTCCTCAACAGCTGTCTGAACCCTGTGCTCTACGTGTGCCTGGCTCAGAGGCACTCAGGCTGTCTGAACCCTCTGCTCTGTGTGTGCCTGGCTCAGAGGCACTCAGGCTGCTTCTGCAGGTCCATCCTGAAGGTTCTGGAGAAAGCCTTCGCTGAGGAGGAGTCTCAGCGTCAGAGCAGAGTGTCGGCCGTCCAGGCTGCTGTTGGAGGTCTTCACATGACCGAGGACACGGCTTTAGGAGCGTCCACTGGACAACGTTCCTCATGCTAGATTCTAGTTCCCGACAGTAGATTCTAGTTGCTGACACTAGGTTCTAGTTTCTGATGGTAGATTTGAGTTTCCGACAGTAGATTATAGTTTCTGACGCTAGATTCTAGTTCCCGACACTAGATTCTAGTTCCCGACACTAGATTCTAGTTCCCGACACTAGATTCTAGTTTCTGAAGCTGAATTCCATTTTCCGACACTAGATTGTAGTTTCTGAAGCTAGAATCCAGTGTCTGACACTAGATTCTAGTTCCCGACACTAGATTCTAGTTACTGAAGCTAAATTCCACTTTCTGACACTAGATTCTAGTTCCTGACACGAGATTCTACTTTTTCTGGAAAAAATCCGTTGTAACCTGTGTAATTGATGCTCAACATATTTCATACCAAGGACCCCCAGAATTATCTATTTTTGGCTGCAAAGGACCCCCATCTGAAAACATGTTGTTGTAGGCATCCCCAGAAGTAGTTTAAAATGTTTGCTCCCGAAATAATATATTTAATGATTTGCGCCAAATTTTAACGACTTTTACAAAATATCAGACCTACAAGCTCACAGCGCGCCACCGAGTGGCGAGCTTGTAGATCTGATATTTTTCAATAGCTACAGTACAACATAATGCTCTGAACACCGAAACGCGTTCAGTACATAAAGGGTTAAAAACGGTATATTTTGGAGTATATTTTCTGGAGTTTTAGTATAGGAAATCTAAGAAAAAAAGGGAGGTAACCTCAAGCAAATTGCAACAGAAACTCTTTCAACGTTTTTTTTTTATCCTTAAAATATTAGATATAACATATCAAAAGTCCTAAG
>CM076984.1:43354701-43399701 GCA_039105355.1 Benthosema pterotum | reverse complement strand
CCTCCCCTGATATACTGTATATATCCATATATACCTGCTGCATGCGGTGTTAGGACTGTAGAACTCAGAGCAGTGAGAATGCAAAAACATTCCTGAATCATTTCCTTTCCTTGTTTCAACTACTGTGTTAACACAAACCCTGTTACATATTATTTGTAGCCTGAATATCGACTCAAGTTCAGCTCTAGGGTGCGTTCGGAAACACAAACTACGAATACGAGTTGTTTTGGGGCAGTGCGCGGAGACCTCACAGAGTGCGTTGAGTGAGCCTTATTTACGAACGAGCAGTTAAAACCAGACTACACACCTCACTAGAAAATGGTGACAATCACTGCCAGAGCCATATAAATCCTCTCTTATGGGGGTCCCCCTGGAAAGTATTTTCAAATGGGGGTCTGCATGCATTTATTTGATAAATGTGCAGGTTGGGGAGCCACAGTACAGTGCTTAGCCATAGCCTAGCTTCCTAGCTCACAACAGTATTGCTTTTTACTGAACGGGAGCTCCGCTCGAGACACAGCTGTGACGCAATCACACCTTCCACACCGTCCAACCGCCAACCCCGTCTCCATCGTAGGGTTGCTCAGTGTGGCCAACCCCGTCTCCAGCGTAGGGTTGCTCAGTGTGGCCAACCCCGTCTCCAGTGTAGGGTTGCTCAGTGTGGCCAACCCCGTCTCCAGCGTAGGGTTGCTCAGTGTGGCCAACCCCGTCTCCAGCGTAGGGTTGCTCAGTGTGGCCAACCCCGTCTACAGCGTAGGGTTGCTCAGTGTGGCCAACCCCGTCTCCATCGTAGGGTTGCTCAGTGTGGCCAACCCCGTCTCCAGCGTAGGGTTGTTCAGTGTGGCCAACCCCGTCTCCATCGTAGGGTTGTTCAGTGTGGCCAACCCCCTCTCCATTGTAGGGTTGCTCAGTGTGGCCAACCCCGTCTCCAGTGGGTTGCTCAGTGTGGCCAACCCCGTCTCCAGGGTAGGGTTGTTCAGTGTGGCCAACCCCGTCTCCATCGTAGGGTTGTTCAGTGTCCAACCCCGTCTCCAGTGTAGGGTTGTTCAGTGTGGCCAACCCCGTCTCCAGTGTAGGGTTGCTCAGTGTGGCCAACCCCGTCTCCAGTGTAGGGTTGCTTAGTGTGGCCAACCCCGTCTCCAGTGTAGGGTTGCTCAGTGTGGCCAACCCCGTCTCCAGTGTAGGGTTGCTTAGTGTGGCCAACCCCGTCTCCATCGTAGGGTTGCTCAGTGTGGCCAACCCCGTCTCCATCGTAGGGTTGCTCAGTGTGGCCAACCCCGTCTCCATCGTAGGGTTGCTCAGTGTGGCCAACCCCGTCTCCATCGTAGGGTTGCTCAGTGTGGCCAACCCCGTCTCCAGTGTAGGGTTGCTCAGTGTGGCCAACCCCGTCTCCAGTGTAGGGTTGCTCAGTGTGGCCAACCCCGTCTCCAGTGTAGGGTTGCTCAGTGTGGCCAACCCCATCTCCATCGTAGGGTTGCTCAGTGTGGCCAACCCCGTCTCCATCGTAGGGTTGCTCAGTGTGGCCAACCCCGTCTCCATCGTAGGGTTGCTCAGTGTGGCCAACCCCGTCTCCATCGTAGGGTTGCTCAGTGTGGCCAACCCCGTCTCCAGTGTAGGGTTGCTCAGTGTGGCCAACCCCGTCTCCAGTGTAGGGTTGCTCAGTGTGGCCAACCCCGTCTCCAGTGTAGGGTTGTTCAGTGTGGCCAACCCCGTCTCCAGCGTAGGGTTGCTCAGTGTGGCCAACCCCGTCTCCATCGTAGGGTTGCTCAGTGTGGCCAACCCCGTCTCCAGCGTAGGGTTGCTCAGTGTGGCCAACCCCGTCTCCAGGCTAGGGTTGCTCAGTGTGGCCAACCCCGTCTCCATCGTAGGGTTGCTCAGTGTGGCCAACCCTGTCTACAGCGTAGGGTTGCTCAGTGTGGCCAACCCCGTCTCCATCGTAGGGTTGCTCAGTGTGGCCAACCCCGTCTACAGCGTAGGGTTGCTCAGTGTGGCCAACCCCGTCTCCAGCGTAGGGTTGCTCAGTGTGGCCAACCCCGTCTCCAGTGTAGGGTTGCTCAGTGTGGCCAACCCCGTCTCCATCGTAGGGTTGCTCAGTGTGGCCAACCCCGTCTCCATCGTAGGGTTGCTCAGTGTGGCCAACCCCGTCTCCATCGTAGGGTTGCTCAGTGTGGCCAACCCCGTCTCCAGCGTAGGGTTGCTCAGTGCGTTGCACCAAACACACCGGTGTGAATAAACCAACGAGGAGCACCAAATGCCCCAAATACACCAGGTATAAACGAACGACAACAGAGTACACCAGTAGTACAGCAGATTAACTCATTTTTTTCATACGATACTTCACTTTGGTATAGAAGCGTGAAAATTGGCACAGATACTCTCCAAGGTCTACTCTTTAGGAAAAAGGCACATGCCACTCAAAATTCCAAGATGGCGGCCCCAAAATCCAAAATGTCCGCCCAAAAATGTGGTTTTTCCTTCATAACTTGAAATGCATTGATTTTACACCCCATAAATGTATTGAACATTAATACAAAGTTGGCCATTACGGACGGTTTGGCACCGAGAACATGTCTGTATCACTTACGGCTCTTGAGATACAGCATATAGGTACTTTCACAGATTGAGGAGAGCAAGACATTTGTAACATTGATTCTTAAGTGAATCAAATGGTGATACAGGCATGAAAATTGGTACACACACTCTTCAAACCCCACTATTTCTAAAAGTACTGCGTGCCCTGCAAAATTCCAAGATGGCAGCCCCAAAAATCCAAAAAATCCAAGATGTCCGTCCAAAAATGTGTTTTTTCCTTCATAAGTCGAAATACAAAGCTTTTAAGCCCCATAAATGTATTGAGCGTTATAAAGTTAGGCATCACGGACATTTTGATACCAAGTACATGTCTCTATGTGCTACGGTTCTTGAGTTACAACATATACGTAGTGATGAGGCACCATAAGTGTAACATTTTGGCACATTTCCCTCTTTAACTCAAAGATCCCTTTATCACCATATCTTCTATTTTCAGGAAATGGACCTACATGTATCTGCTATCATAAACCACTTCAGGTTTTTCAATTGATGAAACAGGTCGGGAGTTATTAAGCCGATCGCGAAGGGCTGTTTCAGTGCTAAATTTGCTGCGTACATTCTGCGAATATAAGCCACCCGGAAATGTCTGTCTGTGCATCTGTCCTTCACAATAAGTGTATATGTGAAGTGGACGCACCAAGTGCACCATGTGTCATACTATAATTGTATAATGTGCTAAAATGCGTAATAGTGTAATATATGCAAGAGTGTAATAGAGCTAATAGTGTAATATATGCAGTACATAGCGGTATACTGTAATAGGGCAATGTATGTAATAAGTGTCACAGTGTAACACGTGTAATAGTGTAATAGGTTAATATGTGTAATAGTGTCAGTGTAATATGTGTAATAGTGTAATAGGGTAATATGTGTAATAGTGTCATAGTGTAACATGTGTAATAGTGTAATAGGGTAATATGTGTAATAGTGTCAAAGTGTAATATGTGTAATAGGGTGTCATGTGTAATAGTGGCATAGTGTAACATGTGTAATAGCATAATAGGGTAATGTATGTAATAGTGTCATAGATAGTGTAACATGTGTAATAGTGTAATAGGTTTATATGTGTAATAATGGCATAGTGTAACATGTGTAATAGTGTAATATGTTGATATGTGTAATAGTGGCATAGTGTAACATGTGTAATACTGGCATAGTGTAACATGTGTAATAGCATAATAGGGTAATGTGTGTAATAGTGTAACATGTGTAATAGTGTAATAGGTTGATATGTGTAATAGTGGCATAGTGTAACATGTGTAATAGCATAATAGGGTAATATGTGTAATAGTGTCATAGTGTAACATGTGTAATAGGGTAATAGTGTAATATATGCAATAGTGTAATAGGGCTAATAGTGTAATGTTTGTGCATTATGGTAATAGTGTAAGAGTGTAATATATTACTGTAATATTGGTATAGCATAATAGCGTAATATGTGTAATTGTGCCATGTGTAATAGGCAAATATGTGTATCATGTGTAATGGTGCAATAGGACAATTACACTAGACCACTATTCCATATATTACACTATTACCCTAATGTACACAGATTACACTATTACACATATTAGCCTATTACACTATTACACTAGTAGCATATTGTACATACATTATGCTATTGCACGTATTAGCCTATTACACTATTACACAAATTACCCTATTACAGTATTACACGTTACACTACGACACTATTACACACATTACCCTATTACACATGTTACACTATGACACTATTACACATATTACCCTATTACACATGTTACACTATGACACTATTACACATATTACCCTATTACACTATTACACATATTACCCTATTACAGTATTACACGTTACACTACGACACTATTACACATATTACCCTATTACACATGTTACACTATGACACTATTACACATATTACCCTATTACCCTATTACACATGTTACACTATGACACTATTACACATATTACCCTATTACCCTATTACACATGTTACACTATGACACTATTACACATATTACCCTATTACACTATTACACATATTACCCTATTACAGTATTACACGTTACACTACGACACTATTACACATATTACCCTATTACACATGTTACACTATGACACTATTACACATATTACCCTATTACACATGTTACACTATGACACTATTACACATATTACCCTATTACACTATTACACATATTACCCTATTACAGTATTACACGTTACACTACGACACTATTACACATATTACCCTATTACACATGTTACACTATGACACTATTACACATATTACCCTATTACACATGTTACACTATGACACTATTACACATATTACCCTATTACACATGTTACACTATGACACTATTACACATATTACCCTATTACACTATTACACATATTACCCTATTACAGTATTACACGTTACACTACGACACTATTACACACATTACCCTATTACACATGTTACACTATGACACTATTACACATATTACCCTATTACACATGTTACACTATGACACTATTACACATATTACCCTATTACACTATTACACATATTACCCTATTACAGTATTACACGTTACACTACGACACTATTACACATATTACCCTATTACCCTATTACACATGTTACACTATGACACTATTACACATATTACCCTATTACACATTTTACCCTATTACAGTATTACACGTTGCACTACGACACTATTACATATATTACCCTATTACAGTATACCGCTATATACTGCATATCTTACACTATTAGCTCTATTACACTATTAAACTATTGCATATATTACACTATTACGCCTTTTAGCACAATATACCATTATACTATGACACATGCTACACTTGGTGCGTCCGCTTCACATATACACTTATTGTGAAGGACAGATGCACAGACAGACATTTCTGGGTGGCTTATATTCGCAAAATGTACGCAGCAATTTTAGCACTGAAACAGCCCTTCACAATTGGCTTAATAACTCCCGACCCGTTTCATCAATTGAAAAACTTGAAGTGGTTTATGATAGCAGATACATGTAGGTCCATTTCCTGAAAATAGAAGAAATGCTGATAAAGGAATCTTTGAGTTAAAGAGTGAAACATGCCAAAATGTTACACTTATGGTGCCACATCACTACGTATATGTTGTAACTCAAGAACCGTACTACATACAGACATGTACTTGGTATCAAAATGTCCGTAATGCCTGACTTTATATTAACGCTCAATACATTTATGGGGCTTAAAAGCTTTGTATTTCGAGTTATGAAGGAAAAACCACATTTTTGGACGGACATCTTGGATTTTGGGGGCTGCCATCTTGGAATTTTGCAGGGCACGCAGTACTTTTAGAAATAGTGGGGTTTGAAGAGTGTGTGTACCAATTTTCATGCCTGTATCACCATTTGATTCACTTAAGAATCAATGTTACAAATGTCTTGCTCTCCTCAATCTGTGAAAGTACCTATATGCTGTATCTCAAGAGCCGTAAGTGATACAGACACGTTCTTGGTGCCAAACCGTCCGTAATGGCCAACTTTGTATTAATGTTCAATACATTTATGGGGTGTAAAATCAATGCATTTCAAGTTATGAAGGAAAAACCACATTTTTGGGCGGACATTTTGGATTTTGGGGCCGCCATCTTGGAATTTTGAGTGGCACGCACCTTTTTCCTAAAGAGTAGACCTTGGAGAGTATCTGTGCCAATTTTCATGCTTCTATACCAAAGTGAAGTATCGTTTCACTAATCTGCTCTACTAAGTACGTTTACGGCGCCTTTCCGAACACGACCAGAAATTAGTCTGAAATTGTCCACAGATTTCAAGGGGGAAGGGTTTTCTTCATACCAAACAAACCAGAGGTTGTTGTCAATCATGTTGCTAATGGGCTAGCCTGTTTGCTAACCAAACAAACACAGCCAACCAGCACTACTAGCATGTGAACAATAGCAGGAAAATATGTCAGATGATGTTTATACAACCCAACGGTTGTTTAAAGAAACAATTTTGATATGGCCGTGATTCACTGCAGTTGCAGCCGCCATGTTTGTTATTTGACACTGTAACTGATGATGGTGCTGATTGGACTTTCACTGTGGAGAATTCTCAAATTCCGCCTAAATCCGAAAGTTTAGGCCCGGGTCGGGCCTGAAATATATTATAATATAATATATTCCATTTAGTCGCACCTCAGGCCTGATCAGTTAGGGCCCTGTTTGGGCCTGACCTTAGTTTTCAGGCCCGTTGAACTCGACACAGAATAATCACCATTGTTGTCACCCATAAACAGTAAACGCATACCTTTGTCATTGTTGAAGTCCAGACTATCTGTCTTGTTGGTGACGAACCTCCTTCATGTTTATGATGATCCCGATAGAGGTGATGAAGGTGATGACCATGATGGTGATGGTGAAGCCATCCTTCTGGTTGTCCAGGCTGATCTTCTTCAAAGCTACCATTCCACCTACAGGGGGGGAGAAAATCCGTCAACTAGGGGTGGGGTGATTCAGTTACCTCACGATACCATACAATATTAATATTTAGTGTTCTGAATCAATTTATTTTGCAAATCATAATTATGCTGCAATTCGAACTGATATATCGATATATCGCATTTTTTCCCACAAACAAGCTTTTATTATACTAGAACATTTTGAAAACGGAATTCCACCCCATTTTCAAGACACAAAGCAAGTGTCCGACTGCAGGGAAAAGTAGAAGCAACATAGAGGGGGAAAATGCAACAAATGGATTTTCTGCAAAAAGTTGCCTTCATTACCGGATGGTCCCCAGCTACGTATAAATGATGGACAGTTGGACCCTTATAGATCTGTAACTCTAGAGATCGTAAAATGAAACCAAATGGACCCGTGAGGGTCCATTTGGTTTCATTTTACGCTCTCAAGAGTTAAATTATATTTTAACGTCTGAAATAGTAAATTTTCAAGAATCTACACACATTTAGAAAATGTAGAAGAAGTAATCTGACCATACAACGTTTTGCCAGTTTATATATATATACTAAATTGTGGACCAATACTTGAAAATCCTTAGTAAAGTTACAGGCTTGACACTAACACTTGCCCGCTTGCCCGGGGCAAGTCAAAAAATGGTGGGGCAAGTGAAGACTGCTACCTGGTTGCCCGATCGGGCAAGTGTGCAACTTAGTGCACTATAACACAACACAAGATAAATGTGTCTTGAAGGCAGTCATTGCACTCTGCCTCTGTGTCTTTCCCTGCTTTCTAGATATCCACAATTCCAGGCTGGATTTGGGAAACAAAACAGGCAAATTAACATACAGATCAAAATGACCATTAATCTTCTACAGTGTAGACCTGGGCTAATTTAGATGATGAATTTTAACTCTTGAGAGTGTAAAAATGAAACCAAATGGACCCGCAAGGGTCCATTTGGTTTTATTTTTACGTTCAAGAGTTACATCTGGTTAACCAACTTAACTGGGGACCACCTGGAACCTGGGGGGCAAGTGACCATGACCTGAGGGCAAGTATAACCTGACTTGCACTTGCCCGATGGGCAAGTGCCTCGGAGACCTTAGTGTCAACCCCTGGTAATGTTGCTAAAAAGCAACACTGGGCCTTCTTGGGTTAAGGAAATTCACCAGTAAAAGGAGTTACCATGACTAGAACCAGAGTTTCTGGTTGAGTCATTATTATGATGAAATTATCAGCGATGAAATGACTAATAGTTGAGAAACAGCAGGAAGAAACAGACTGAACGATCAGATACAGAAACCAACTGATAGACAGGCAAAACGAAACTCACACCCACATGCACACACACACACACACACACACACACACACGCACGCACGCCCCCACCACTTCCAAAAATCCACTGCAACACTGACTGCACCCAGGGGTGTTTTTGCCATTACTCAGACTAGGCAGTTGCCCAGGGCGCCATGAGGGGAGGGGGCGACCACCAGACATGCTTTAAAAGGATCCCAGGCTAATAAGACTCATATGGATAAATACATTATACTTGTCCTCTATAACTACAATCGAACATTTAAAACACATATACGATGTAATTTGTTCAACAATAGTTCATAATTTTATCCCTTGGGGGCACCATTTTACATGAGATTTCCCCTGGAGGGAAAATGTTGCCTAGGGCTCCAAATTTCTTAGAAATGCCACTGACTGCACCTATCATAGTGGTGTCATCTCAGGGCAGGAATTAAATGGTTGCGTGTGTGTGTGTGTGTGTGTGTGTGTGTGTGTGT
The DNA here is from genome assembly GCA_039105355.1 of Benthosema pterotum. Classification (NCBI taxonomy): domain Eukaryota; kingdom Metazoa; phylum Chordata; class Actinopteri; order Myctophiformes; family Myctophidae; genus Benthosema; species Benthosema pterotum. Next base: position 43,390,863 of record CM076984.1, on the reverse strand, counting down.
GTGTGTGTGTGTGTGTCTGTGTGTGTGTGTGTGTGTGTGTGTGTGTGCGACGCGTGTGTCTGTGTGCGTGCGTGCGTGCGTGCGTGCGTGTGTGTGTGTGTATAAGAAAGAAAGGTTGCATATATGGTTTTGATTCATCATTTCCATTACAGGGCAACCTGGCTCCTGGCAACAGCACGCACGCACGCACGCACGCGCGCACACACACACACACACACACACACACACACACACACACACACACACACACACACACACACACACACACACACACACACACACACACACACACACACACACACACACACACACACACACACACACAGGAATGTCTTCCTATTAAATAAAGTGCCATCCGTAGTGCAGCTGTTGTGTGAGTCCATGCATCATACAGATCCTGTAGGCATGGAGGGGAATAAGTACATTTACTTTTATTTATAGGTATTTGGTAACCAACCAAACCAAAAGAGTTAAAATTCATCATCTTAATTAGCCCATAGTGGTCACAGACCCAGTGGTCCCTGACCCCAGCAAAATGATAGTTTGGAACCAAATGGACCTGGGAGAGAGATAGGTAGAGATATCTAGAAAGCAGGGAAAGACACAGAGGCAGAGTGCAATGACTGCCTTCAAGACAAATTTAACTTGTGTTGTGTTATAGTGCACTAAGTTGCACACTTGCCCGATCGGGCAACCAGGTAGTAGTCTTCACTTGCCCCACCATTTTTTTTTACTTGCCCCGGGCAATAGTCTATGTAGTTGTGTAGCAAAATCCAGCTTACAGAATATTTCGTGAAGATTCTTGTAAACCATATTTTTTCTGTTCTATGGACCCTAAAGGACACAAAAAAAGCGGTTTACATTTTTTTCCCCCCACCCTAACATTATTTTATCACCATGGCAACATGGCGTTGTGTATCAATCTGTCTGTAATACTGTTAACATCATTTCTCCAAATCTGCCAGCCCAATTTATACCAAATTTGGTCCAGGGGTGTGTAATATGCTCTAGAAGACCCCATAAAAATATCACCATGATCGGCCCATAGGTGGCGCTACAGTACCAAATTAAAAATTATAAATTGCAATTATTCACAAACTAATTGTCTAATTCAAATGAAAATTGCTGGGTTTTTGCACAATGGGCTGAGACACAAGCCCTGCAAATTTGACCACAATCCACCAATGGGTGGCGCTACAGTAACCCATTTAGGAAGCAGATGCATGGTCTTCACATATTAATACAGTGATTTTCATGTAATTGCAATGTGATTCTTGTCACATTTAAGTAAATTTTAAAGCTCTGGGGGAGAAAGAGGCAATAGCCTTGGAATATTTTACACTAAATAAGACCACGCCCCATACCCCGCATCGAGGGACGTGGTGGTGGCATAGTCATAATACACAAACAACACATCAAATCAAAATCAGTCCAGTTAATTTTCCTGTTCCCTTCTCATTTGAACATTTCACCTTCAAACTGTCTGGCCCTAAACCATTGGTCGCAGCAGTCATAGACTGCCCAAACCTGCCCATCCATCTTCATCTACTTATCCTAGTTCGGGCCACGGGGGCAACAACTCCACCAGAGAGCTTCAGACTTCCCTCTCTCGAGCAACCGGGCGACCTCCTCCTGGGGGATCCTGAGGCGATCCAAGGCCAGAGAGTCAATGTAATCCCTCCATCTGGTCCTTGGTCTGCCCCGGGGTCTCCTCCCAGTGGGACGTGCCTCCAGGACCTTCCTAGGGAGTTGCTCAAGAGGCATCCTGATCCTAACCAGATGCCCAAACCACCTCAGCTGGCTCCTTTCCAGGCGAAGAGGCTCTCCCGAGTGACTGAACTTCTCACTCTATCTCTAAGGGAGATGCCAGCCACCCGCTGGAGAAAACTCTTTTCAACCTCTTGTATTCATGACCTTGTTCTTTCGGTCATGACCCACACTTCATGGCCATACGTGAGGGTAGGGATGAAGATAGCTCGGTAGGCAGAGAGCTTTGCCTTCTGGCTCAGCTCTCTTTTTGTCACAACAGTGTGGTATAGTGACTGCAATACCGCCCCTGCTCCTCCTGATTCTCCGGCTGATCTCCCTCTCCATCCTCCCCTCACTCGTGAACAAGACCCCGAGATACTTAAACTCCTTCACCTGGGGTAATGCCTCATTCCTGGACTGTACAATCCACCGGTTTCCCTCTCAATTTTCTGTATTTCTCACACTACTCACTGAGATGCAATCTCTGTCTGGAGATGTCAATATCCACGTGGACTCACCTGACTTCAAAGCGCCACTGAATTCCTTGACATTTTAAACGTTATCAATCTTACTCAGCACGTCCGTTTTCCCACCCACAGAAGGACACACTGTGGATCTCATCTGTACTACAGGAATAACCACTCATAATGTCATCAGCATGGACCTTGGCTCCACCATCTTGGACCACCTAGCCATCATCATGGACATTGACACCCCCACTCCCCTCAACAATGAAAAATGCTCCATAACTTTCCGGAACCTCAAATCTATTAACCCCTCCTCCATGTCCTCATTATTGTCCTACACCATATCTGACCCTAGTCCACCCACCCCGAACACTAAATTGGTCAATGTTTACAATGACACACTCTCAACCTGTCTCAATCAACTTGCCCCCACAATGACCAAGCACGTCTCCTACACCCACTCAGCCCCCTGGTACACGGATCATCTACATCAACTAAAAAAACAGGGTCGTCAACTGGAACGGCTTGTCAAGAAAACAGGTTCATTCCAAGGCTTACAAACCGCATCTGGAACAATACAAAAATGCTCTCAACAGTGCATGCACCTCGATAGCTCAAAATGTGGAGAGCCAAATTTTGAACAGCCTATAATAGCCAAACCCAAAATGTAATCAGAGTAAAACTTTTTTATTTGTCCCACTACTCATCTGTTATTCAGTCTGGCAGCAACTACTCAATCTTTTAATGCAATAACTGCATCCAACCTCTCCTCCATAACCTCTGGCATGAAAACCTCCACCTGTATCCTTGACCCGATACCCATCACCTTGGTCATTGCCAGTCTTCCTGTTCTCTCATTGCCAGTCTTCCTGTTCTCTCTCCACTTATCACCAATATCATAAACCTCCCTCTCCACTGGCCAGCTCCCCCTGCTCTCATCTTGCCACTTTTACCCCAATATTGGAAAAATATTGGGGCAACTACTGACCCATCTCCAACCTTTCTTTCCTCTCCAAAATCCTGGAACACACTGTTGCCTCTCAGCTCAAGTTTCACATAGACTCCAATAACCTCTACGAAACACTTCAATCTGTTTTCCATTCCCTAGCACAGAAACCATTCTCACAAAAGTCACCAACAATATCCTCCTCTCTGCTGATTCCGTTCACCTCTCCATCCTCGTCCTCCTCAACCTCAGTGCCGCTTTTGACACCATCAGTCACTCCATTCTCATCACCTGTCTCCAATCTTCCATTGATTCAACAGGAACTGCTCTTTCCTGGTTCAAATCCTACCTCTCTGATCGACAACAATTCATCTCTGTCAAGAACTGCAACTCCTCCACTACCCCTGTTACCCATGGTGTCCCCACGGCTCTGTTTTTGGTCCCCTGCTCTTCATCTTAAACATCCTCCCACACTGCCAGATCCTCCATCACCATGGACCTCAGTTCCACTCATTTGCCAATAACACACAGTTGTATTTCTCCCCCAAAGCCATCACTCCAACCAACCAATAACTGCAATAAATCAGAAATCATCATCACTGGTCCCAACTCCCTCACCAGTTCTATGCAGGATTTTTCACTCAGCATTGATGGTTCCATTGTTTTACTTTCCACCCACATCTGCAACCTTGGCATCTTTTTTGACCCACCCTCTCATTCCTTCCCCATGTCAACCATGTCACCAAAACTGCCTTCTTCCACCTCAAGAACATTGCTCGTCTCCGACCCTTCTTGTCATTTTCTGCAGCTGAAACTCTCATCCACGCCTTCATCTCATCACGCCTTGAAGTCACCACTTCCAAAGTCCTCAATAAACTTCAATATGTCCAGAACTCAGCTGCGCGTCTGCTCACCAGCACCCGGTCCAGAGATCATATCACCCCTGTTCTGTGACCTTCACTGGCTACCAGTCAAACAAAGAATCCACTTCAAAACACTCCTGGCCCCATTTAAAGCACTGATCAACCTGACTCCCCTCACTTAAGTTGCTTCTTTTTATTTTACCTCTGTAGTCACCCCCCATGCAATGTGTCTTTGGGTACTCAAAAAAGCGCTATATAAGTTTCTCCTACACCCACTCAGATTATTATTATTAATAATAGACGGTGGGGGGTAGTATTATTAATGTCCAATTATCGTGGATGCAATTTCTTTTTGTCAAAAGAGAAAGTCAAGTTATTTTTTTCCATTTGAAACAAAACACTGTCTGCATGCGATTATTTAAGGTTTTTGTAGCGAATTGGCCTTTTTAAATATGTTATTGTAGCGCCACCTATTGGTGGATAGTGGTCAAATTTGCAGGGCTTGTGTCTCAGACCATTGTGCAAGAACCCAGCAATTTTCATTGAAATTAGACAAATTGTTTGTGAATAATCACGATTTTTGGTTTTGAATTTGGTACTGTAGCGCCACCTATGGGCCGATCATGGTGACATTTTTATGGGGTCTTCTTGAGCACATTATACACCTCTGGACCAAATTTGGTGTAAATTGGGCTGGCAGATTTGGAGAAATGATGTTGACAGAAATACAGACAGATTGATACAAAACGCCATGTTGCCATGGTGATAAAATAATGTTAGGGTGGAGGGAAAAAATGTAAACCACTTTTTTTGTGTCCTTTAGGGTCCATAGAACAGAAAAAATATGGTTTACAAGAATCTTCACGAAATATTCTGTAAAGTACACAATGACGTGGACTACAAGCGGGAAAGTGTTAGTGTCAAGCCCTGATACCGAGTAATATCGTTGGGTCTATAAAAATAACGAATACTGAATATCATCAAATACCAACATTATACTGTATTCTATTAAAATATGAGCGATGCTGCTCGCTTATTACAGTTCTTAGGTTGGGTTCGTAACCCTCAGTTTTGTAATAATTCGACAACATAAATATTACAGAGACTTTTAGTTGTAACTATACAATACTTTAAAACAATTGTTGCATTGGTCTATTTCCACACTCAGTTTGTCCCTATTTAGGCTGCTTGAACAGCAGAGCGCTCAGTTTCTGACCCCTCAATGTCGCAAGTCTGAGAACCAGGTGACTGGTGGAATGTGTCTGACTCTGATTGCACTCCATTGCCATCTAGTGGTCAATACCGGTAATATTGAATATCGAGCTAATTAACACGTTATTAACACCGATATTAAAAAAAAAAATCAATATAACCCAAGACTAGGTATTTGAACTCTCCTTTGTTCGTAGCCTCAACGCCCAGGCTTTCATTTTCGTCTGCGTTGTGTGAAAACGTAGTCTGGCTCAACCCTGAATCAGCACCTTAAAAATACTAGATTATTTTTACCCTGTGATTCAAGGACTGGCTTCCCTGCCTTTGGGGCTGTTTGTGCCGGTTGGAAATCCAATCCCAGCACCTGATTGGCCAACAGCCCTGTCAATCACTTCGACCCCAACGTCGTCTAGGGGTTTTATGGGTTCATATGAACCAATAACCGTTAACCCTCTTATTGCCCTTGATGCATTTGACACTTTAAATAATTAACGCCCTTGATGCATTTTTGACGCTTTATTTAATCCTTAATGATTGTAACATTCATTTCAGGCGATTTTTTTAGCATGATCGGCTAATGGCAGGTTCTACTCACTTAGTAATGGCCAATATCGTCGGGTGCATGCTTCCACATGCACGTGCGCGGTCTGTATGTCCATCGCTGATCATAATCCAACCATCGGTGCGTCATTACAGCTTGATTTGACTTATATATGATAGAAAACACGATCGCTCCGACGGAGGTCTAGACGATGATCACAACACCACACAGTTTGCCTAGCAACAGTGACACGGGCAAACAGGAAGTACTCTTACTCTATGACCGGAAATGCGCTTCATTTCCGGCCATCGTCCGCATTACTGCCACCTACTGGGTGTTATCATATAGTATATGATCAACTCTACAAATGACAAGTATTTGGAATTATATGCTTTATTTGATTGTCATTAATTTGATAAATAAAAAAATATGAAAATTGGGTTAAATTGTTGGCATTATGAGAATAGTGGCATGGCCAATAAGAGAGTTAAAGGGGACTTCCACCCATTTTCAAAATTCTCCACCACACTGAACCACACTGAAGCAACACTACAGTACATTTCAGCAGATGAAACAATGCAGCCATGAGGTCTGAAGCAGAGCCTATTGTCTCAACTGTCTGCCTGTAAATACCCCTGTGTGTGTGTGTGTGTGTGTGTGTGTGTGTGTGTGTGTGTGTGTGTGTGTGTGTGTGTGTGTGTGTGTGTGTGTGTGTGTGTGTGTGTGTGTGTGTGATCATACTTTGTTCTTTCACAGCCCACACTCTCCATCTCCCTGTGTACCTCATTATTCATGTGCCACGATTCCTTATGTGCACGCGTACACACACACACACGCACACGCACGCACTTACGCACGCACACGTGCACGCACTCACGCACTCAGCCGGTCACGCACAAACACACTTTATTAGACGCTTAAGCACTCTGTTCTCTCTGCACCGTGATTCATCCCCACTTGTAGTCTCTCTCTCTCTCTCTCTCTCTCTCTCTCTCTGTCTCTCTGTCTCTCTGTCTCTCTGTCTCTCTGTCTCTCTCTCTCTCTCTCTCTCTCTCTCTCTCTCTAGGGGCGGATGTAACATTTCCCAATTGGGGGGGGCATGAGAAAATGGTATGGGTGCGGCTTCATCGCCCGTGGCGCGAAGAAGCCGCACCCATACCATTTTCAGTTACAGGACTTTTATTAGTCAAGTAAAGAATCAACAATAACATCAGTTGTTGTTGAAGTTGCAACAGACACGCAGCATGCATAAAGCTAAAGGTCTGACTCAGAGAGTTTTCTGTTTTCAATGATGAAATGCTGTTGGTTTAGTGGTGACACAGCTGTAGTTAGTTAGTAGCAGTAGTAGTGTTTCACATCATTTTAAATACAAGCACTTTAATTTGAAATATCTTGGGTTGTTTTGCATGGCATTGTGTTTGGTGGGGCAGACTGTGCATTTAGGGGGGCATTGCCCCCCCATGCCCATGCCTAGATCCGCCCCCCCCCCTCTCTCTCTCTCTCTCTCTCTCTCTCTCTCTCTCTCTCTCTCTCTCTCTCTCTCTCTCTCTCTCTCTCTCTCTCTCTCTCTCTCTGTCTCTCTCTCTCTCTCTCTCTCTCTCTCTCTCTCTCTCACACTCACACACACACTTGAGAGAGTGGGAGGCTGTGAAGGTGAAGTGAGGTATATCTTGACAGCAGTGTGATTTAAGAGCAGTGTTGCTGCAGCCCAGCGTTGTCCTGTCTTCTATCTGCTGGTCGGTGCGTAGCTGTTGCTGTTCTCTGTTGTTACTCTGCGTGTTGATGAATCTATCCATCATGTGACACACTGCACACAGCGTGTGTCACAACACGCGTGTTCTGTCAACAACATGATGAAGAGCCCAGAGGTCCTCAGCTACATGTCATACATGAACGTACGCAGCGCACGGATCCGTCGGATGCCTCCCTCCTGATTGGTCGATGGCTTGAACTCAGCGGCATGATCAGGGGCGGATCTAGGCATGAGTATGGGGTGGGGTGGGTTGTTTCGCATGCCACCAAACTTGATGGCATGCAAAACAAACCAAGATCAAACAGACAACTATAGCACAATCTACTGCAGGGCCGGATTTAGCCAGCCCTACTAGGGTGGGCTGGAAGAATGGCCATGGGTGTATGGGCAACTCCCAAGTTTTTCATATGAAGCAGATGTAAATCCAATGGTGCCATCTACCGTAATTTCCGGACTATAAGCCGCGACTTTTTACCCGTGCTTTGGACCCTGCGGCTTATTCAGCGGTGCGGCCAATGTATGGATGTTTACGGCTAACAAACACTATAGGGCATTCTAAGTCTAAATGCACGGTATGCACCCCAACTTTAAGCCGGCCCGAGCAGGAAATGTAGAGGGACAGGGCACAGGCAGTTCGCTAAGACAGACACTAGTACTACTAAATGCATCATGGAAAGCAAACGAAGAAGTACATATAACGCAGCTAAAGTCAGTCGAGCTGGTTGTAAAATAAGGAAATCGATCTGCTGTACGTACTGTAGCCTTGGGATCAATGAATCAATGGTTAGACGGCGGACCAACGCGAGGAATGCCAGCGCGGCGGAGCCATGAGCTCCGCGGACCGCGGCGCCACCGCGCGGAGCACCAGCGCGAGCAACATGCTGAAAGCAACTTTTTCTCAAGTCTGCCAGTGGATCCTGACTGCGTGGAAAAGTGTCAAAACATCCACGAACGGGTTTAGAAAGGCTGGCGGCAGCAGCAGCAGCAGCAGCGCGATCAGGAATAGGAGGGGGTCCGTGGAGGCGGCAATAAAGACGCCTCGTCGAGCGTCTTAAACATTGAGAGGATTCCTGGTGGTCCCCAGCTAAATGGTGGACAGTTGGTTAACCAGATGTACGGTAGGCTACCTTTTTTCATGAACCAAATGAACCCGCAAGCGCTCATTTGGTTTCATGAAGTGATCGGAGTTGCGCATCTCCGGCTACACTCTATGGCCAGGCCTGGATGTAATATTTCTCAATCGGGGGTGCAGCCGAAAATGGCAGTTGGTTTAGTGGTCCCACAATTGTAGTTAGTCAATGTTTAACTACCGCTATAAGCATTTGATTTGAAATATCTTTGAAGTTTTCATTGTTTGCATTCCGTCATGTTTGGTGGGGCAGTCAGGGCGTCTAGAGGGCATTCCCCCCCCCCCCCCCCCCCATGTCTATGCCTAGATCCGTCCCTGGTCTATGGCTCTAGCGTTAATTACATACAGCACGTGCAGTTCTGTAGTCGTTTAAATAATAAAAAGGATGCTTCTCAAACAGCATTTCGTTGACGACAATCTCATCTGTACAAGAACCCTTACATATGGTAATTAATTAACAGTCCAGTGTGTCTTGTATATGTACACAATTGATTTTTTCGCTAAATTTGGCCGATGCGGCCTATATTAAGGTGCACTTTATAAGTACGGTGCCTTCTAGTTCATTTTCAACGGAAACGGCAATCTTCACGATAGGTAATCATAATAGGTAAATACAGACAATAGCTATTATTCTTGGTATAGTGAAATCATTCAATGTATATTATTTTTTCATGGGGCCCTACTGATTAGCATAGATTCTAGGCTCGACCCGGCCCTAAATGTCGGGTCGGATCGGGTCTGGACCCGACAGCACTTCAATCAGTCGGAACGAACCGTAATCAAACAGTTTCACTTTTTTCTTTTGTTTTCTTTTGTTTTGACTTCAGAGTTGACAACATAACGCCACTCCCCACCGTAACCCAAACTACAAAAGAACTCTCTCTATTTGCATTTGCAAATGATATTTATTTCCCACTAGCGCTGCTGTAGCCTGAGGCGCATGTCTGACCTGCTTTCAAGGACTTGTTTGTACCCCAAAATAAATTAGTATTATGAGTTTAGTTTTTTTATATTGAAACACGACAGGCTTCAATGAAATCCCACAGTAATATGAGATAAGAAAAATAACAACAACAAACACCTGATCAGGGGCGGATTGGCAAATATTTTTCCACTGGGACAATTTTGCCTTTGCCAGGCCACCGTGGCAGCTAGTTAACCAGATGTAACTCTTGAGGGTGTAAAAATGAAACCAAATGGACCCTTGCGGGTCCATTTGGTTTCATTTTTACACTCTCAAGAGTTAAAATATTCATCATGTGAATTAGCCCAACTTCACAACTAGAGAATGTAGAAGATTAATGGTCATTTTGATCTGTATGTTCCAGGTGAGCATCTAGCACATTCTAGTGCATTTTTGAAAAAGAGCAGGTGTTCACGTCTCGTGGCGCTCTATGAGACGTGAACACCTGCTATTTTTCATTACAACTTAAAACAGTTTTTAATGCAGGCAGTTTCATCTTTACAATTATCTTGCCATTAAGAGACATTGATTTTTGAAGGGAAATTACTTTTTTGCTGTTTGACAGGGACATCATGGTGAACCGGTGTTGAAACACAGACCGGTATCTCCGGCCCTCCACTTGTACCAATTTTTATATTTTTGGCCCACTCTGTGGGCCAAAAATATCTCTTGAAATCCTTAGTTTTGCGTCTGAGAGATTAAACTCAACATCAACCGGTGGTCCTCCATGGCTAAAATACAGAATAAACAGTGGTCCCTGGAATGGTGGGGCAAACACAAATGGAACCAAATGGACCCGTTAGAGATGTTGTACACAATTAGAGTTACATTAACAGTGGAACCCTGGTTGAAAACCACTGGGGATAAAATGATAAAATTAATATGACGTAATTATTTCAGAGGAATAAAGAGTTCATTTCTGATTCGCCCTCCCCGCTCGAGCGCATGTAGGCCATTCTACCGATCTAGTATTGTTTAGTTTTTATGAAAAGTCTTCTCACGTTTCACCAGACAGGCTGTTTATCTGTGAATAATAGTGTGTACGTGTTATAATGTGAATAATACTCTCCCACAGGGGCGGATGTAACATGTCCATTTGGGGGGGGGGGGGGGGGGGGCAAGAGAACATGTTGGAGGGGCAAGAGAAAATGGTATGCCATACCATTTTCAGTTCCAGGACTTTTATTAGTCAAGTAAAGCATCAATAATAACATCAGTTGTTGTTGAAGTTGCAACAGACACGCAGCATGCATAAAGCTAAAGGTCTGACTCAGAGAGTTTTCTGTTTTCAATGATGAAATGCTGTTGGTTTAGTGGTGACACAGCTGTAGTTAGTTAGTAGCAGTAGTAGTGTTTCACATCACTTTAATTTGAAATATCTTGGGTTGTTTTGCATGGCATCGTGTTTGGGGGGGGCAGACTGGGTATTTAGGGGGGCACTGCCCCATGCCCATGCCTAGATCCGCCCCTGCTCTCCCAAGCAGTTGTTGTGTCCTAAACTTTTTGATTATCTTTGTTCTGAACCTGTAAATAGCTTTTTCATCCACGACAACCACCTGAACTACATTGTTAATTCACACTCATACTACTGGTAGACATTTATCTTTTCCCCAGAGGTAGAGTAATGTGACAACAAGGAACCGCTAGAATATGTGCTTCTATTAGCCTTTATATGGTTGGTGTTTGGATGCTAAATGCTGCATTTATTCAACACCTTATATCAGTGGTTTTCAACCTTTTTCATCCCAGGGACCACCATTTATTCAGCATTTGAGCCACGGGCCACCAATTGAGGATATTTTTAGACCCAAAGACCCCAAAACTAAAGATTTCTTTTGCTTCTGTCCATGACCATTAACCTTCTAGTTTTGTAGATTTGGACTGATTCGCATGATGAATATTTTAACTCTTGAGAGTGTTGGTTTCATTTTTACACTCTCAAGAGTTACATTTGGTTAAACAACTTAGCTGGGGACCACCTGGAACCCTCTCAAGGACCACTGGTGGTCCCCGGACCACCTGTTGAAAACCCCTGCCTTATATCCATGCAAGGAAGACACCAATCAGGGGTTCAGTGTCTTGCTCAAGGACACTTCAACATGCAGACAGGAGGAGCCGGATTCAAACCTCTGGGCAGTAGCTTGCTACAAGTAGCTAAGCTACATAGCTTAACTACATTTTCCCGTAACGTGTAATGATAATAATAATAATGGATTGTAGTGTAGCTTACTACATTTGTTCTGGGATAGCTTGTAGTGAAGCTACACTACTTGTTTCGAGTAGCTTGTAGTGAAGCTACACTACTTGTTTCGAGTAGCTTGTAGTGAAGCTACACTACTTGTTTCGAGTAGCTTGTAGTGAAGCTACACTACTTGTTTCGAGTAACAAGGATTGTAGCTTACTACATTTTTCCACACACACTTTCAAATTCAGCCCATTTTTAATGGGTAGAAAACCTCTAATATACATCCCTAAACTTAAACATGCCACTAGAGCCCTGCACGGGACTGATTATTCGATCCCGCTCCCGCTAGATTTCTGTCCATTACCGCCCGCTCCCGCAATGATTTTTATTTTGACCGCCCGCGGCAATCGGCTGTCCGCCGCTCCCTCCCGCAACAAAAAAAGTAGCCACTTTTTAGTCCCGCCACATCCCGCGAATGTATTACTTAGTCCCGTTAATACCGCAAAATCTCAATTGACATTGAAAAACACACGGAATGAGGCTGCAGGGTTGCAAGTTAAAAGAGAAAGAAAGACAGCGTTGTCGCTACAGCATTATATCAGCACCATGGGGGAGGAACAGCACCAATTAAGTTTACAGGTATTATTTATCTTTAGCCTAAATATTTCACATTTCGTAATATAATCTGCCTGTCGAGAACATTTAACATGGCTCATAGTAGGTCCTATCTAAAAGCACGATCAGCAAAGACCACACAAACACATAACATAGGCCTAATAATAGGCTATTTGCCTTTTTAACAAGGCAGCGCACGAGCGCAGCAGCCAAACAGGCTATGAATATACAGTATAGGTCTATAAGGCTGAAATTTTCAAAATTAATGAATAAATTAATAGCCTATTAATTAATTCATTTAATTAATGAATCAATATTAATGAAATCAGTTCAGATGAGTTCAATATACGAGGCAAAATAGCCCACAAATTGGCCAATGAGGCCGATTTGACCAACTTTTAACACAGAATTTAAATCAAGTAGCAACTTTAAACAGTATAGGCTAAACAGTGCATATAGTGCAATGGACGTAAGAGGTAGTTATTAGGCTTTGCTTAAATAAAATATAGCCATCCAAACAGACTAGAACTAGACTATCAGTGCAATTCTGAAATGCAAGAACATGAAATAAAGTGCAGCAACAAGTAGCCTAGTAAACGATTGACAAACCACTAATCTAATACCTCTTCAGATTGCTGTTGACACTAAAGGCCCTCTCCGAGGGCGCAGAGGACGCCGGTATGCACAAGATGGATCGTGCCAGTTTTGAGAGCGCTGAAAAGCCGGTTTAATTGCGGGAGTAAGCGGGATTTTGCGGGTCCCGCTTATTTTATCCTGACCGCCCTCTCCCTCCCGCAGGCATTTTCATGCCGCCCGCGCCGCAACAATTTGCGTCAGGATCCCGTTCCCGATGCAGGCCTCTATTTGCCACCATCCTAGGATCAAATATATATATATATATATATATATATATATATATATATATATATATATATTGCAGTATATATATATATATATATATATATATATATATATATATATATATATATATATATATATATATATATATATATATATATATATATATATATATATACTGCAATATATATTGCAGTATGTAGTGTTGATGTAGTTATAACTTATAGTGTAGCTTGTTACAGTTTTCTGGGGATAGCTTATAGTTTTCGAGAGTAACAAGTAGTGTAGCTTACTATATGTTCCCAGTAACTTGCCCATCACTGGAAAATTGGTGGAATTCCCCTTCAACAGGTTAAAAAGAACAGTGTGTGCGTGCCTGGTAGTGCTATATTAGCGTTAAAAATAGCCCACACTGGGGGTGTACAGTATATATAATATATGTATACAACAAAGGAAACAAACAAACAGAGTAGGGGAGAACGGCGGTGCCAGTGCGGGAACAGAGGCTAATTACAGGCTTTGTGTGTGCAGCGACGCAGCGTGTGTGTGTGTGTGTGTGTGTCAGGGGCGGATCTATTAGTTATGGGGGGGGGGGGGGGTGCCCCCCCCAAATGCCCAGTCTGCCCCCCCAAACACGATGGCATGCAAAACAACCCAAGATATTTCAAATTAAAGTGCTTCTATTTAAAATGATGTGAAACACTACTACTGCTGCTAACTAACTACAGCTGTGTCACCACTAAACCAACAGCATTTCATCATTGAAAACAGAAAACTCTCTGAGTCAGACCTTTAGCTTTATGCATGCTGCGTGTCTGTTGCAACTTCAACAACAACTGATGTTGTCAATGATGCTTTACTTGACTAATAAAAGTCCTGGAACTGAAAATGGTATGGGGGCGGCACGGGCGATGAAGCCGCACCCATACCATTTTCTCTTACCCCTCCAACATGTTCTCTTGCCCCCCCAAATGGGACATGTTACATCCGCCCCTGGTGTGTGTGTGTGTGTGTGTAGCGGCACAGCCATCAGAGCTGAGGCGTGGAGTGCATAATTATGAAAAGGTTAAACATCTCCACTGGGAACCGGCGCTGCGTTCATTTATCAAGACGGAGAGGAACGCACGGAGCGCGCTCACTGGAGATGAGCCGGGTCAGCTAGACCCGCCCCACTGGCATTTAAACATGAGAGGAGAGGAGAGGAGAGGAAAGATAAGTGGTTTCCTGATGATGACTGATGGCTTTCACTACGGTATAATCTGCTGCCACTACTCTCAACGTTCCATTGTGCCTCATCGCATCCAGGACAAAAGACAGAGAAATAACAGATATTAACAACATTCTAACCAGTGATCAGACACATTGATACTATGGTGAATATACCAGTCTAACCAGTGATCAGACACATTGACACTATGGTGAATATACCAGTCTAACCAGTGATCAAACACAGGGGTAAGGGGTTGACACTATGGTGAATATACCAGTCTAACCAGCGATCAGACACAGGGGTAAGGGGTTGACACTATGGTGAATATACCAGTCTAACCAGTGATCAGACACAGGGGTTGACACTATGGTGAATATACCAGTCTAACCAGCGATCAGACACAGGGGTAAGGGGTTGACACTATGGTGAATATACCAGTCTAACCAGTGATCAGACACAGGGGTAAGGGGTTGACACTATGGTGAATATACCAGTCTAACCAGTGATCAGACACAGGGGTAAGGGGTTGACACTATGGTGAATATACCAGTCTAACCAGTGATCAGACACAGGGGTAAGGGGTTGACACTATGGTGAATATACCAGTCTAACCAGCGATCAGACACAGGGGTAAGGGGTTGACACTATGGTGAATATGCCAGTCTAACCAGTGATCAGACACAGGGGTAAGGGGTTGACACTATGGTGAATATACCAGTCTAACCAGCGATCAGACACAGGGGTAAGGGGTTGACACTATGGTGAATATACCAGTCTAACCAGCGATCAGACACAGGGGTAAGGGGTTGACACTATGGTGAATATACCAGTCTAACCAGCGATCAGACACAGGGGTAAGGGGTTGACACTATGGTGAATATGCCAGTCTAACCAGTGATCAGACACAGGGGTAAGGGGTTGACACTATGGTGAATATACCAGTCTAACCAGCGATCAGACACAGGGGTAAGGGGTTGACACTATGGTGAATATACCAGTCTAACCAGCGATCAGACACAGGGGTAAGGGGTTGACACTATGGTGAATATACCAGTCTAACCAGCGATCAGACACAGGGGTAAGGGGTTGACACTATGGTGAATATACCAGTCTAACCAGTGATCAGACACAGGGGTAAGGGGTTGACACTATGGTGAATATGCCAGTCTAACCAGTGATCAGACACAGGGGTAAGGGGTTGACACTATGGTGAATATGCCAGTCTAACCAGTGATCAGACACAGGGGTAAGGGGTTGACACTATGGTGAATATGCCAGTCTAACCAGTGATCAGACACAGGGGTAAGGGGTTGACACTATGGTGAATATACCAGTCTAACCAGTGATCAGACACAGGGGTAAGGGGTCGAGTGACTGAGGACTCTAAACACGACACCAGATACAGTATATACAGTTATAGCTAGATATCTATGAAACAACACAACATCAATCACAAACCTGCAGGTATCGGTAATTTGTATCAGGAAAAAAATCTGTAGTTTCAAGTGAAGGTAAACTACAAAGAGGAGAGAGAGAAAGGGAGAGACTTGCAGCATGAGCGGGATTCAAACATGCAGCGTGCTGCTAGGACTAGGCCAGCGGCAGTGATGGGTAATTTACTGGGAAAATGTAGTAACCAAATGGACCGTTACGGGTCCATTTGGTTTCATTTTACAATCTCAGGAGTTACGCATCTATAAGGGTCCATTTGGTTTAATTTAACCAATAACGTCAAAGGGCCTTTCTAGGAAGGGAGGAGGAAAAATTGTGAAAAACGAGGGTTTTATATCTGGCACCTGCCAACCAATTTCGCCCCAACTCACCAGCACAAAAAACACTAGATTTTCCACCAGGAGTTTTTCACTAATTTTGGCACTATATGGGGGTCTGGGAAAACAAGCTAAATATAGCGACAAATGCGCCAAGTTGGCAACACTGATGTGTAAATAGCTACTGTATGTGTAGATGAGTATACTGTACTCTAGGCCTATTTATTCATACCATGCCAGGCTAGGATTCTTCACTATTTATATCCACACACATCCCAGGCCTCCCTACCTCCCTCTCCAGGGGTCCCTGGGGGTCCCTGGGCACTGGGGAGAATTAACGCAGCAAAACACTGTTGTTGTTCTACTTTCTACCTGTTTATACCTGCTAATCTGAAGCCCTTTGTCTTCTCTGCTCTTATTACACAGCGGCCTGTTTTATACAGGGTATATTTATATACACACAGACGCACACACGTATGCACACGCACGCACACACGCACACACACACACACACA
The DNA here is from genome assembly GCA_039105355.1 of Benthosema pterotum. Lineage (NCBI taxonomy): Eukaryota > Metazoa > Chordata > Actinopteri > Myctophiformes > Myctophidae > Benthosema > Benthosema pterotum. The sequence goes on along the minus strand of CM076984.1, from coordinate 43,374,087 downwards.
TACACGCAGGCGCACGCACGCACTGCACACCTGAGAAAGGAGGCCATTTGCAAAACAAAACATCCTAATAGCGTAGCATCGTAGCAGCATCTTACTGTACCTCCAGTTAATAGGATCCTGGGCGTTCAGGGCTTTGATGTGTGGAGAGGGGGAAAACTCAGGAACAACATGCTGTATGGAGAAAGAAAGAAAGAAAGAAAGAAAGAAAGAAAGAAAGAAAGAAAGAAAGAAAGAAAGAAAGAAAGAAAGAAAGAAAGAAAGAAAGAAAGAAAGAAAGAAAGAAAGAAAGAAAGAAAGAAAGAAAGAAAGAAAGAAAGAAAGAAAGAAAGAAAGAAAGAAAGAAAGAAAGAAAGAAAGAAAGAGGCCATGTTTAATTAAAGCAGGGCATAGTAGATCACAGACTAACACACGTCTATGGATCTGGAACATAGGTGTCAAACTCTGGCCCGTGGGCCACATTTGTCCCGCTGTGTAATTTCCTTTGGCCCTTGAGGCAACATCAAATTAACATTAGAGCAGCCCAGCGGTATTATACAGCCGTGGCACCGCTGTAACACTGCATTCACCACTAATACTACAAATCCCATAATGCTCTGCTGTTGTTTTGCCGTCTGCTCTGTAATATACAGCAGTGGTTTTCAATGTTTTTCATCCCAGGGCCCACCATTTATTCAGCATTTGAGCCACGGACCACCATTTGAGGATATTTTAGCCCCACAGACCCCCCTAAACTAAAGATTTCCTTTGATTCAGTCCATGACCATTAATCTTCTAGTTGTGTAGATTAGGACTAATTCACATGATGAATATTTTAACTCTTGTGAGCGTAAAAATGAAACCAAATGGACCCTTGCCATTTGGTTAGAGTTACATCTGATTAAACAACTTATCTGGAGACCACCTGGAACCTAGTAGCCCCACAGCTTTGTTCAGTTTTAAATTTTGGCCCACTCTATATTTGAGTTTGACACCCCTGCTGTAGAGAGAAAGAGAGAGATGCAGCTTTTTTAGAGGAGTTTTAGGTGAATCTCAGAGGACCAACAGTTGTGATTATAGGATTACTGTTTTATTGAATGAAAGGTAACCTGTATGGTAATGAGAATGTTGATGCAATATGCAAAACTCACACAGTTTAGGCTTTGTTTGTATTTCGTCCCTGTTGTAATGTATGTCCATCTGCTCAATAGTTAGAGAACGTTTTACAGCCAGCGATAGATGACGATGTTTCCAGATTATGTGGTTGGTACAGCACGTTTTAACGGTGGGCGATGGACGAACAACGCCAGGCCGATATGAGCGACGAGCCGAAAAGCTCACCGATTTTTGACGTCACCCGTTCTGCTGCTGTCGCCCGAATCGGCTGCTCCCGTAGACAAATAATAGATGTCAGCCGATGTTTTTTCTCCACCTCCCGCCGTTGAACACTGAAGAGACAGCAAAATCCACTGGCGACCAACTACCAACTAGCTCTTATTGGTCGGTATCATAACCATACCAACTACCAACTAGCTCTTATTGGTCGGTATCATAACCATACCAACTACCAACTAGCTCTTATTGGTCGGTATCATAACCATACCAACTACCAACTAGCTCTTATTGGTCGGTATCATAACCATACCAACTACCAACTAGCTCTTATTGGTCGGTATCATAACCATACCAACTACCAACTAGCTCTTATTGGTCGGTATCATAACCATACCAACTACCAACTAGCTCTTATTGGTCGGTATCATAACCATACCAACTACCAACTAGCTCTTATTGGTCGGTATCATAACCATACCAACTACCAACTAGCTCTTATTGGTCGGTATCATAACCATACCAACTACCAACTAGCTCTTATTGGTCGGTATCATAACCATACCAACTACCAACTACCTCCTATTGGTCAGTATCATACACCAACTACCAACTAGCTCTTATTGGTCGGTATCATACACCAACTACCAACTAGCTCTTATTGGTCGGTATCATAACCATACCAACTACCAACTAGCTCTTATTGGTCGGTATCATAACCATACCAACTACCAACTACCTCCTATTGGTCAGTATCATACACCAACTACCAACTAGCTCTTATTGGTCGGTATCATAACCATACCAACTACCAACTAGCTCTTATTGGTCGGTATCATAACCATACCAACTGCCAACTAGCTCTTATTGGTCGGTATCATAACCATAGCAAACATAGAGGCCAGCAGGCCAACACATCGTTTCTTTAGTCGTTGCTGTAAATGCTAATTAATAGATCAGCTGTTTATAGATCAGCTATTTTTACCCCCCACCCCCAGTCTAGGAAGGCTGAGGTTCAATTGGTTAAAATTGGCAACTGTGACTCAGGATCGGTGGGTCAGAGGTTCGAATCCGGCTCCTCCTGTGTGCATGTTGAAGTGTCCTTGAGCAAGACACTGAACCCCAGATCGGTGCCTTCCCTCCTTGCATGGTTTCCTCCACCGTGGGCGTGTGTGTGTGTGTGTGTGTGTGTGTGTGTGTGTGTGTGTGTGTGTGTGTGTGTGTGTGTGTGTGTGTGTGTGTGTGTGTGTGTGTGTGATGCACTATGCGAGGCTCCTTGCATTCAAGGTGTTGGATAAATGCACCATTTAGCACCATAAAGGTTATTTTCACTCTGTTCTCTAATAGAAACACACAGTCTACCAGTTCCCTCATCGCCACATACTCTATTCTCTATCTCTCTATACTCTATCTCTGGGGGAAAGATAAATTTACCTTCCAGTAGCATGACTGTAAATTAATGTAGTTCAGGTGGTTGTCGTGGATGAAAAAGCTATTTACACGTTCAGACTAAAGATAATCAAAAAGTTTAGGAGACAACAACTTGCTTGGGAGAGTATTATTCACATTATAACACGTACACACTATCATTCACAGATAAACAGCCTGCCTGGTGAAACGTGAGCCCAACCACTGAGAACACTTTTCACAAAAACTAAACAATCCTAGATCAACACTGGGTAGAGTCTGGGTAGAGTGCCTGCTTAGTTGCGTTTGAGCGGAGAGGGGGCGAATCAGAGATTAACAAAAACAAAATCGTATTCCTCTAAAACAGTGGTTTTCAAGCAGTGGTCCGGGGACCACCAGTGGTCCTTGAGAGAGTGGATGGGTTGATGGTCATGTGTGCCCATGTGTATGATGTGGCTTTTTGCAGTAACACAGTAAAAAAAATGTGGCTCTTAGGCTCAGTCTTACTCCAGAGTGAAGCGAAACGGCTTCACCGTTTAAGGTGAATTGGGCTTTTACCTTACACAGTGAATTTTCATACCAGGGTCCACTATGAACAGTGTCAAGCTGTCTCTAATGCTTTATATGCTGATTACCGTAATTTCCGGACTATAAGCCGCTACTTTTTTTACATGCTTTTGACCCTGCGGCTTATACAATGGTGCGGCCAATCTATGGATTTTTACAGGTGTTTTTTAACAGGGGTTTTCAACAGATGGTCACCGGACCACCTGTTGAAAACCCCTGTTTAAAAAAAAAAAAAAAAAAAAAAAAACACCTGTAAAAATCCAGTGGTCCCTTAGAGGGTTCCAGATGGCCCTCCAGACTAAATGATGGAAAGTTGGTTAACCAGATGTAACTCTTTGAGAGTGTAAAAATGAAACCAAATGGACCCTTGCGGGTCCATTTGGTTTCATGTTTACACTCTCAAGACTTATGATATTCACCATCTAAATTAGCACCACTTAATTAATAAGTCATGGTCATTTTGATCTCTATGTTTTGCCTGTTTTGCCTGTAAAAATCCATCATGGAATTGTGGACAAAACCAAACAAAATGTGTGGGGTGCAAATGTTGTCAAAATGTGGTCTGTAGCTCAAATGCTGAAAAAATAATGGGCCCTGGGATCAAAAAGGTTGAAAACCACTGAAGCTTGTTGACTATATGGAAAAATAAGGATTTTGCCCCAAATTTAGCTGGTGCGGCTTATATTCAGGTGTGGCTTATAGTCCAGAAATTACGGTACAGATACTAATACAGCACAGTAGCAAATGGATGTTCCTGCACAGGAGTTTAGATCATAATTCACACACACACACACACACACACACACACACACACACACACACACACACACACACACACACACACACACACAGTCTGAAGTTGCTGAACAATACTATACTATGTTTAAAATGCGGCACTACCCAAAAAGAAGAAATAAATAAAAGCATCTACAGTTACAGTATGTATTTAATGTAATAATAATCCATGTAATAAGTGGGATGACACCCGTACAACGCTGTACGACGCGCTGCCGCCCGCGGTACGTGAGGATGGTGTCTCAATGAAAAAAAACAAACACGTATTGTAATGATATTTCGCGGCTGGCAGTGCAGATGCAGTGTTAAAAATCTCTAACACTTTTGTGTACTGAACGCGTTTTGGTGTTTTAGCTGTTGAAAAACAGCAGATCTACAAGCTCATAACGCGCCACCGAGTGGCGCGTTATGAGCTTGTAGTTCTGCTATTTTTGAAAAAAAAATTAAGTGAAAATGTGGTGCAAATCTTTCAATACATTATTTCGGAAGCAAGCATTTTTAACTCAAATCTTTGCTTCTGGGGGATCCCCTAGAACAACATGTTTTTAGATGAGGTTCTGCAGCTAAATAATAGATATTTCTGGGGGTCCTTCCTATGAAGGTCCTCATGTCTCCCAAGGCCATTTTCCTTTTAGAGCCATCTAAAGTTTTTTTTTTTTTTCTTTTTTTTGTTGTTTGGCTAAAATCGCTTTTAGTAGTAAGATCAAAGTTCCTAAAAAAAAAAAAAAAAAAAAAAAAAAAAACTTTGGATGGCTCTAAAAGGAAAACGGTCTTGGGAGACATGAGGACCAAAGCACCAGATTCTGTCACATATGTTAAGCATCACTGACACAGAAAGAGATTTTTTCCAGAAAAAACTAGAACCTCGCGCCAGGGAGTAATATTTAGTGTCACGAACTAAAATGTAGTGTCATGGACTAGAATCAGAAACTGGAATCTACTGAGAGGAACTAGAATCTACCGTGGGGGACTAGAATCTAGCATGAGGAACTAGAATCTACCGTGGGAGACTAGAATCTAGCATGAGGAACTAGAATCTACCGTGGGGGACTAGAATCTAGCATGAGGAACTAGAATCTACCGTGGGAGACTAGAATCTAGCATGAGGAACTAGAATCTACGGTCGGAAATTATAATCTAGCGTCAGAAACTAGAATCTAGTGCTGTGAACTAGAATATATCATCAGAAACTAGAATCTGATCAGGACACAAAGGGTTAAACCTCTAAAAAAAACAAATACAAACACATAGGAGTAGCTCAAATTAATTGGACAGCCAACCAGTGTTTTGCACAATCGCTGTTCACATTTAGAAGTGAGATGGAATATACGGTAGTGTCTGGAAGTTTTCAAACAGCGGAGCAGATGCAGAATAATTGGATCTGAGATGTGCTGAAAAAAAAAAAAAATACAGACAACTGGAAACACTCCTGTAACACCTTAAAGGAACACTTCACCACGTTTCAACCTGCTTTAATATAATTGCTCCTCACACCTGTTTAAAATATAACATATCAGTGAGCAGGTTGTAGGTGAAGAGGTTTAATTGGTTCTCTAGACACCTTACACCTACAGCAACAGTGCTGTTTAACATGTGGTTGACTAATAAGATAAACATCGCTTAAAAACATTATACTTTCCCTATATAACTAAAATAAAAACACCAATGGCATTTTATTTCTTTCATAAATAGAGAATATTTCACTCAACAGGAACTGCTCCTGTCGCAGGCTGTAGGATTTGGACTCCGTACAGTGCTATAGGAACAGCAGGTTGTGAACACCATGGACTCTGTACAATGCTATAGGAACACATTATTTCCCCTGAGGCAGAACAAGCAGCTGCTCAGCTGGTGGAAGGACAGATATCTGAGTCCTGGGTGTGTTAATGCCAACAAACCAAAGCATTGTCCGGTCAGACATATGCACTGATTCCACCTCCACTGACACCAAACCACACCATAGATCTATGCAAAGCAGAGACTACACATGTGCATTAAGGTGTGGAAATAAAACTGTTTTTTTTTTTTTTTTTGGTCATGTCCCATGAAGACTCATAGAGGGTTAAACCCAGAGCCAGTGGTTTCAGCACATCAAACAGCATATATTATTACAACAACAACAACAACAACAGATAAAAGCATCAACAACAACAACAACAACAACAGATAAAAGCATCCATCCATCCAGTGGATGGCTATGGGCTTCCCCAGAGTTGGGGGAGTCGGTATGTACCAGAAATATATTGCATTACAGTTACAGGGCTCTAGACCTCTCTCTCTCTCTCAGTGTACAGAAGGACCTCTCCCCACCTGCTCCTTGCTCAGTCCCTGTGGGTCTCCAGTCCTCCCCAGGGAGATGCTCAGGAGTCATCTGTACCAGACCACCCTCCTGGACCCTCCTGGACCATTCTAGACCCCCCTGGACCCTTCTATCAGCTGCTACTGACCGCCAGTCTCTCACGGTTGACTGGTCTTAAACTCTTAACCTAAAGCAGAGACTATCTGAAAAAACACTGCATGAACACATATAGAAGTACATCTGTGTCACACACTGTAATAGATAGATAGATAGATAGATAGATAGATAGATAGATAGATAGATAGATAGATAGATAGATAGATAGATAGATAGATAGATAGATAGATAGATAGATAGAATACATTTCACCATTGCCCACTTTCACAAGCATGTTTGTGAGATTATAGGACTTTTTAGGTGTGAATGAAAGTGTTGTCTATGGGCAGTTACCTCCCAGTCTCTATGGAGGGACGTGTCCTTGTGTTACTACATACTCTTTATACAGCAGTTGACAAAATGTTTAAAAAAAAACAATCACATTTGCCAGTAGAGCCCCATCCTGGCTGTCCTATCAAACAGATTTAAATTCCCCCAAAGATTCCCCTCGGATAGGTTTCATTTTGCTCGACGTGCCGCCGTACAAATCCCAGCCGTTAATTTATCTCACTCTATCTCTGTGCAAATGCATCCCTAAAGTGAACCAAATGGACTTTGTGGAGCCCTCAAAGTGAACCAAATGGACTTGCGGGTCCATTTGTGTTCCCAATGTGGGGAGAAATAGACCCGGTGGAAATGCAATTTGAAAATAAAATAAAATGTCTCAAGAGGAGTCAGTGGGGAAAGCTCACATGTCCTCCAGCGCTACCGTTCAGGTATTAAACATTCAACAGGAGTAACAGGTAGTAGATCTAAAAGCTCAACATGTGTCCGATCACGTACAGCTTCCTGTGCTGCCAGGGACCTGCCAATTCTAACGTTTACGTTTAACGGCGTGGTATGAGGTATAAAATGTCGATTTACCATAAAAACCCCAAAAGTTAGCACATGTAGTTGAGAGGTTTCTGCCCGGCAACGAAACAAAAAAATAACTCTGGTTGTCAGACCAATGGAGTCTTCCGAGGGCACAGAAAGCGCGTTAAAGGAACGAGGAGGCTATTGAGGCACATCGATTGTGGATTAGTCTAGTTTAATGCCAGTCTGATGACTGCATATGGCTGTGAAATGTTTTTTAAGCCTTTTTGTACTGAACGCGTTTTGCTGTTCAACGCATTAAGTTACACTTTAGCTATTGAAAAATATCAGACCTACAAGCTCATATCGCGCTACCGAGTGGCGCGATATGAGCTTGCAGCTCTGATATTTTAAAAAAAATATTGTGAAAATGAGAATATATTCTATTTGACACCTGATTGTAGTTTCTGACACTATACCGTAGATTCTAGTTTCTGTTTCTGATGCTAGTTTCTGACAGATTCTAGTTTTTCAGAAAAATCTATGTTCCTGTGTCAGTGATGCTCAACATATTTCATGCCAAGGACCCCCAGAATCTCTGCGGAGGACCCCCATCTGAAAACATGTTGTTGTAGGGATCCCCCAGAAGCAACGATTTTAGTTCAAAATATTTGCTTCAGAAACAATGTATATTCAAAGATTTGCATCACATTTTCACAATTTTTCAAAAATATCAGAGCTACAAGCTCAGAGCGCGCCACTCGGTGGTGCACTGTGAGCTTGTAGCTCAGTGTAACATAATGCTTTGGACACCAACACGCGTTCTTTACACAAAGGGTTAAGATGATTAAAGCTCTGCGCCGTGATTTCCCAGAAGTGGAGAATCATGGATTTAACTCACAGATCATTGATTCAGGCTGAGCTGACTCATATGGGAAATTATTCAGCGGTCCAGATCCTCCTTGGCGACGCCTTAATTCTTACTCTCTCTCTGCTGCTTCCAGAAAACAGAGTTTCACTCACTGAAAAAAATAATAAAGTTTCTGGAGGCAGGAAAAGGGGAAGGAGGTCTGGGTGGAAAATGTAGTGTATGTAATGTCTGTGCTTAACTAAGGCTTATAGGCCATTGTCAAAGTAAGTTTGAAGACTTTGTCATGTTCTAATCCTTTAGGGAAGGTTTTTACTCTCAGATTTTTAGGGAATAAAGACATAGGGCTCCATTTTCCTCACCGCTAAACCCCTTATCCCTTCTTCTTTGCATTTTTAAACTATCAAAAAAGAACATTTTTTTCAATAGTTTAAATGGCCAGTCTACAAGCTCACAATGTGTCCATAGATTGGCACGCTAAACTATTCCAAAAAGGTTTTTCAAAATAGTAAAACAAAAAATGATAAGGGGTTTAGGATAAAGGGGTTTAGACATTATGTTGACATTACAGTGGAGTTACGTGACAGGGTTTGACACTAACACTTGCCCGCTTGCCCGGGGCAAGTAAAAAAAAATGCTGGGGCAAGTGAAGACTGCTACCTGGTTGCCCGATCGGGCAAGTGTGCAACTTAGTGCACTATAACACAACACAAGATAAATTTGTCTTGAAGGCAGTCATTGCACTCTGCCTCTGTGTCTTTCCCTGCTTTCTAGCTATCTCTACCTATCTCTCTCCCAGGTTCATTTGGTTCCAAACTATCATTTTGCTGGGGTCAGGGACCACTGGAGGTACTAACTGGGCGGTTTCCAAAGTGTTGAAAGCTCCTATATGTCATTTTATGGTCAAAATAAAAATCACATAGTGTTTTGTTTTATCTTTCATAAGGTTTTTCTTTAAAAACGGCACAAAAAACAACCCTTGGTTGGTCCAAAGCCCAGCGATTCACAGACTCCTTCTAAATGCCGTCTAAATCCTCAGCGTTTTTCTCAGTGGTTGTCAAACCACTTCAAGCCGAGGACCACCCGTGGACCCCCAATCTGAATGTCTTTGTCCCCGTCCCCCCCTCCTCAGAAGAGAACACAGGAGGTAACCCATTTCTAGACGACACTCGATTCTACAAAATGCTCTCTAAATCCTCAGCGTTTTTCTCAGTGGTGGTCAAACCGTTTCAAGCTGAGGACAAGGAGCCTGGAATAGGGGCGGATCTAGCCACGGGCATGGGGGGCATGCCCCCCCTAGATACCCAGTCTGCCCCCCCAAACACGATGCCATGCAAAACAACCCAGGATATTTCAAATCAAAGTGCTTCTATTTAAAATGACTTGAAACACTACTACTGCTACTAACTAACTACAGCTGTGGCACCACTAAACCAACAGCATTTCATCATTGAAAACAGAAAACTCTCTGAGTCAGACCTTTAGCTTTATGCATGCTGCGTGTCTGTTGCAACTTCAACAACAACTGATGTTATTATTGATGCTTTACTTGACTAATAAAAGTCCTGTAACTGAAAATGGTATGGGTGCGGCTTCATGAAGCCGCCCCCCATACCATTTTCTCTAGCCCCTCCAACATGTTATCGTGCCCCCCCAAATGGGACATGTTATATCCGCCCCTGACAAGGAGCCTGAAAAAAAAAACAAAAAAAAACAGCACATCTACGTCTACATGCTATGATCGTACAGCAGTGGTTTTCAAAACTTTTCGTACCAGGAACCACTGTTTATTCTGCATTTGAGCCATGGACCACTATTTGATTCAAATTTTAACCCCACAGACCCCAAAAACTAAAGATTTCTTCTTCAATTCCAGGCTGGATTTCGGAAACAAAAAAGTCAAAGATAGATCAAAAATGATTATGATACATTCTCTAGTTGTGTAGGCTAATTCAGATAATGAATATTTTAACTCTTGAGAGTGTAAACATGAAACCAAATGGACCCGCAAGGGTCCATTTGGTTTCATTTTCACGCTTCATTTAGCTCAGTCCTATGCCTCCAAAACCGATCAACAGACACCTTCACATCAGTCAGGACATGCAAAGCCCTCGACTCCTTCAAAAACAAACCGCCATAACATCTAATTCACCCAGAAGTGACGAGCTGTAAAACATTTCTCAATGTTTCAATGAAGTGGTAAATGGTAAACGGTGCGTTTATATAGCGCCTTTATCCAAGGCACTTTACATAGCTTGTGCATCACATTCACCACATTCACACACACATTCATACACTGATGGCAGTGGAAACCATGCAAGGGACCTACTAACACATCAGGAGCAATTAGGGGTTCAGTGTCTTGCTCAAGGACACTTCGACACTAACTCTGCGGGAGCCCGGGATCGAACCGGCAACCTTGCGTACTCCCCTGTGTCCCCTGGGTTCAGTGTCTTGCTCAAGGACACTTCGACACTAACTCTGCGGGAGCCTGGGATCGAACCGGCAACCTTGCGGTTACCATCCGGTGACTCTACCCCTGAGCCACTGCCGCCCCTATTGACCCTATTGTAAACAAGTACAAAATCCTTCTATGCGACCGTCCGCTCACAGTTAACAGTCTTTGTAAATGTACTGTCATTCTGCTAAACTAAACATTCCATTCAATCACTCATAAAGATCATCCAGTCTAAGGTGAGAGCAGAGATGTGATGCCAGCTAGTTTCTGAAACTAGATTTCAGTTTCTGACACTAGATTCTAGTCCATGACACTAAATTCTAGTTTGTGACACTAAATTCTAGTCCCTGGCGCGAGATTCTAGTTTTTCTGAAAAAAAAAAAAAAAAAAAAAATCTTTCTGTGTCAGTGATGCTTAACATATTTCATAGGAAGGACCCCCAGAAATATCTATTATTTAGCTGCAGAACCTCATCTAAAAACATGTTGTTCTAGGGGATCCCCCAGAAGCAAAGATTTGAGTTAAAAATGTTTGCTTCCGAAATAATGCATTCAAAGGTTTGCACCACATTTTCACATTTTTTCAAAAATAGCAGAACTACAAGCTCATATCGCGCCACTCGGTGGCGCGATATGAGCTTGTTGATCTGCTATTTTTCAACAGCTAAAACAACAAATTCTGCTAAACTAAATACTCCATTCAATCACTCATAAAGGTCATCCAGTGTAAGGTGAGAGCAGAGCTGTGATGCCAGCGGTGCAGTCAGTCTCTCCGCGGGCCAAAAAACAACAACACAGACTCCTTGAACGGCTGCCCTCCTCTCTGCCTGTTTCTGTCTTATCTCCGAGCAGCATCAGGCCCGCTCTCCTGAGCTCTGCTCAGTGGATAAGCTGTCTCGTGGCAGGCGGTGCACTTCTGGCTATTTCCTATAACCCCTGGCACCGCTTGGCTCCCACAGTGGCGGTTTGCTTTGGGCTGCTGCTTGGCATCACACAGGGCCCTGTCAGCCTCATCCTTCTCTCTCTCTCTCTCTGTGTGACCCCACCAGGGGCGGATGTAACATTTCCCAATTGGGTGGGTCAGGAGAAAATGGTATGGGTGCGGCTTCGTTGAAGCCGCACCCATACCATTTTCAGTCACAGGACTTTTATTAGTCAAGTAAAGCATCAATAATAACATCAGTTGTTGTTGAAGTTGCAACAGACACGCAGCATGCATAAAGCTAAAGGTCTGACTCAGAGAGTTTTCTGTTTTCAATGATGAAATGCTGTTGGTTTAGTGGTGACACAGCTGTAGTTAGTTAGTAGCAGTAGTAGTTAATCATAAGCACTTTATTTTGAAATATCTTGAGTTGTTTTGCATGGCATCGTGTTTGGTGGGGCAGACTGGGTATTTAGGGGGGCATTGCCCCCCCATGCCCATGTCTAGATCGGCCCCTGGACCCCAGGGTTCCTCTGGTCCATGCAGAGCTCTGTCAGCCTCATCCTTCTGGCTTTGACCTTGTGCTGTGACCTGGATCCCTGTAGAGGTTGTGGACACAACTTTAGACAACTTTAGCCTGGTTCAGACCAACTCTAGCCTGGTCTAGCCCTCAATGATTTTGGCCTTGGGGGGCGGGGGTGTCGTGGGATCCACACGGCAGATGAGCTGCACTACCTCCCCCTCCCACGCCCGTCCACTGCTGTTCTACGTCACATCATTTAGAGCCACGCCCACCCCGGAAGGTTGACTCCTCCCTCTGTTCTACGTCACATCATTTAGAGCCACGCCCACCCCGGAAGGTTGACTCCTCCCTCTGTTCTACGTCACATCATTTAGAGCCACGCCCACCCCGGAAGGTTGACTCCTCCTCTGTTCTACGTCACATCATTTAGAGCCACGCCCACCCCGGAAGGTTGACTCCTCCCTCTGTTCTACGTCACATCATTTAGAGCCACGCCCACCCCGGAAGGTTGACTCCTCCCTCTGTTCTACGTCACATCATTTAGAGCCACGCCCACCCCGGAAGGTTGACTCCTCCCTCTGTTCTACGTCACATTATTTAGAGCCACGCCCACCCCGGAAGGTTGACTCCTCCCTCTGTTCTACGTCACATCATTTAGAGCCACGCCCACCCCGGAAGGTTGACTCCTCCCTCTGTTCTACGTCACATCATTTAGAGCCACGCCCACCCCGGAAGGTTGACTCCTCCCTCTGTTCTACGTCACGTCATTTAGAGCCACGCCCACCCGGAAGGTTGACTCCTCCCTCTGTTCTACGTCACATCATTTAGAGCCACGCCCACCCCGGAAGGTTGACTCCTCCCTCTGTTCTACGTCACATCATTTAGAGCCACGCCCACCCCGGAAGGTTGACTCCTACCTCTGTTCTACGTCACATTATTTAGAGTGACGCCCACCCCGGAAGGTTCACTCCACTTGAAGGCCACTTTCCAACGTGCGTTAGTCCAGGCTTTCCGTTTTCGCGCAACGCGAATGAAAATGAAAGCCTGGGTGTCGAGGCTACTGGTGTATTGACTGAAGCAGCAGAAAAGCAGCGTTCCTTCCTGGTGCTATGTCTGGAGCAGGGCCAACGTTGAGGTGATTTCTCTGTTTGACTGAGAGCCAGCCGAGGTTCAGCCGAGGTTCAGGAGTCACTGCTGTGATGTGACATCAGAATATCACACAATGACATGTCTAAAATCAGTAGGACGCTTAACACATTTCATCCTAACGCTATAGATATTACCTTCTGATGTTAGTTCCTGGCGATAGATTCTATTTTCTGACGCTGGGTTCTAGATCCTGATGCTAGATTCTAGTTTCTGATGCTAGATTCTAGTTCCCAACGCTAGGTTCTAGTTTCTGATGCTAGATTCTAGTTTCTGATGCTAGATTCTAGTTTCTGATGCTAGATTCTAGTTTCTGATGCTAGATTCTAGTTTCTGACGCTAGATTCTAGTTTCTGATGCTAGATTCTAGTTTCTGATGCTAGATTCTAGTTTCTGATGCTGGATTGGATGGATGGACATGTTCCTGTGTCAGTGATGACCATCATATTTCATGCCACGGATGTGCAAAATTATCTGTTTGGCTGTGGATCCTCATCTGAAAACATGTTTTAGGGATCCGCCAGGAGCAAAAATTTGATTTAAACAAAAAGTTTACTATGGAAGAATATATTCAAATATTTTTGATAGAACCTGGTGCTTTGGTTCTCATGTTGCCCAAGGCTGTTTTCTTTTTAGAGCCATCTAAAGTATATTTTTCATTTTTTGTCTAAATGTGTTTTTATTCATATTAAAATGCTCCAATTTCCTTGAGTGAGGCATCATATGAAAGCTTACATTGCGTACTTTAATAATCTGTAAAAAACAGAAAATTACCCCTGCATGGGGGCTGGGGTACTTGAGCCTCAAAGTATCAGATTGAGACACATTTGTGGCTCATTTTCATGTTTCAATAGCTAACAGTGGTTTGCGTTCAGTATGTCTTAACGGCCACGAACACGGCCTCTTTGTGTAATTATAGCCCTCCATGCACTTAGGACAATTAAGCTACTGTTTCATTAGGCCTCGTTCCTCCGCTGTATTATAATCACTCCGCTGTGTGATTTATCCCCAAGTTCATGAGAGTCATAATGAAGGGACTAATGACAGCGGCCCTCTCCCCGGGTTGGTGGGCAGGCAGGCAGGCAGGCAGACAGGCAGACAGGGTGAGTTATTGGAGGACAGGACCCTGAGGGGAGAATGTCTTTGTCTCCATGGAGTTCTGTGTGATTCATAATGTGGAGGATGAGTACTGTGACAGGGGAAAAAGGATTTAAAGTGTTTCTAATGAGTCTTGGCTGGATCCGGAAGCCTCTGATTCACATGCTCTGCAAACCTCTTTTTTCTGACCAATTAAGGACCTTTAAGCTTCATAAGAGTTTATCAGGCTGTTAATCCACAGTGACTTAATGCCTGAACCTAAACCTTAACTCTAATCATCTAAATATTAACAACAAAAGCCTCAGGATACAACACTTTGTTTGTTTCATTTTTCTTCTTACAAATGATTTGATTGGCCCAAAGCAGTGTTGTTGTTGTTGTTTTGTCATCAGGGGTGTAGTGGAGGGGGGACGCGGGGGGACGCGGGGGGGAGTCCCCCCACTTCTCTCACATCTAGAATATTTTTGGGTGCAAAAATAGTTTTTTTTTACTTGTCATTTACTTTTATGGATACAATTAAGCATTGTAAACCATCTTTCTCAATATACTATTCAATATGCATGTTTTAATAGTGTGTCTGTCTTCGTTGTGCACGCGAATGCACATGCATGTGTGCGTGCACGTGTCTTAAGAGGCGTCGCCCCACTTCTAAAAGTACCACGACAACATCATGATTAGTCACAACCCTGGTTGTATTTATCTGTGGTGTAAAATCATCTTTATATGAATGATTTTGGAAAAGTCAATGAGGGAAATGAATGGGGAATTCATTTCTGAGCCGTGGGCGATGTCATAAAACGGGTGGGACTGTGCAGCTCTATACCGAACCCTAACCTCGTAGATCTGACATTTTTTTTGAAAAATTGTGAAATTGATGCGCAAATCTAAGAATATATTCTATTTGCACCTGATTGTAGTTTCTGACACTAGATTCTAGTTTCTGACTAGTTTCTAATGCTAGATTCTGGCAGATTCTAGTTTTTTCTGAAAAAAACTATGCTGCTGTGTCAGTGATGCTCAACATATTTCATGCCAAGGACCACCAGAATGATCTATATTTGACTGCGGACCCCCCCCCCACCATCTGAAAACATGTTGTTCTAGGGATCGCCCAGAAGCAACGATTTTAGTTCAAACATATTTTCTTCCGAAAGAATATATTCAAAGATTTGCATCACATTTTCACAATTTTTCACAAAAAAAAAGTGCACTGTGAGCTTGTAGGTCTGATATATTTCAATAGCTTAAGTGTAACATAATGCATTGAACACCAAAACGCGTTCAGTACACAAATGTTTAAGAAACACATTTTTTTGTCTACCAGGAGGCGTCAGGGGGAATAGGAATGAATAAAAAACAGCACATGTTTATTTGCTATAAATATTATTCCACCCCCCCCCCCCCACACACACCCCCACCCCCACCCCCCCCCCCCCCCACACACACACACACACCCCACTGTGACTCCTCTATAGCAGGGGTTTTCAACCTTTTTCATCTCAGGGACCACCTGAGATGGTCCCAAATCTAAAGATTTATTTTGCTTTTGTACCACAATTCCAGGCTGGATTTGGGAAAACAAAACAAGCAAAACATACATTCCAAAATGGCTAATTCAGATGATGAATATTTTAACTCTTGAGAATGTAAAAATGAAACCAAATGGACCCGCCGGGGTCCATTTGGTTTCATTTTTACATTCTCAAGAGTTACATCTGGTTAACCAACTTAACTGGGGACCACCTGGAACCCTCTCAAGGACCACTGGTGGTCCCCGGACCACCTGTTGAAAACCCCTGCTCTATAGCGCTGATGATGAATCAAGGTCACATGATGTCATGTAAATAAAGCCGTAACCAACAGACAGCTCACATGTTATATAGCAGGGGTGTCAAACCCAAATACAGAGTGGGCCAAAATAGAAAGATTGGTACAAGTCGAGGGCCGGAGATACCGGTCTGTGTTTCAACACCGGTTTACCATGACGTCACTGTCAAACAGCAAAAAAGTAATTTCCCTTCAAAAATCAATGTCTCTTAATGGCAAGATGATTGTAAAGGTGAAACTGCCTGCATTAAAAAACTGTTTTAAGTTTTAATGAAAAATAGCAGGTGTTCACGTCTCATAGCGCGCCACTCTGTGAACACCTGCTATTTTCGGGGATTTTTTATTTCCTTCTATGATCCTCACCAAGTGCTGCTTTCATAGTTAATTGAGAAAGTAAATGAGACTGAGTTGAGGAAGTAAAACAATTAGTTGCATTCATTTCTTATCATGGTGTGTGCAATATACCAGAGGGCCAGTTCTAATACTAATTCAGTATGATCCTGCGGGCCGAAGATAATTCATTCACGGGCCTGATTTGGCGCGGGCCTGAGTTTGACATATGTGTTCTATAGCGTCTGCTCCCTCATATCAGTGACACATGTTTGGCAACCATCTGATCTGCCTCCCTTCCTTCCCCAACCGACCGTTACAATTCTCCCCGACACGCGCGCGCCGCAGAGCGCTAATAGGGCTCATAGCTCTGCACGTGAATGCATGACCGCACACACACGCACACGCGCGCACACACACCACACCACACACACACACACGCACACACACACACACACACAAAACACCAGGGGCGGAATGTAACATCTCCCAATTGGGGAAGGGGGGGGGGGGGGGGGGGGGGGGGGCAGGGGGAAAATGGTATGGGGGCGGCTTTATCGCCCGTGGCACGAAGCAACACGGGCGATGAGGCCGCAGCCATATCATTTTCAGTCCCAGGACTTTTATGCCCATGCCCAGATCCGCCCAGACACACACACACACACACACACACACACACACACACCACACACACACCACACACACACACACACACACACCACACACACAACACACAACACACACACACACACACCACACAGTCATTTGCATTCAGTGCGGCAGTAGATCGCTCATGGGAATCCATGGCTGGATGAATGAACATGAGCCAGCCAGGCCCAGTGTGGACTCCAGGGGCGGATCTAGGCATGGCATTGGGGGGGGGGGGGGGGGGGGGGGGGGGCAATGCCCCCCTAAATGCCCAGTCTGCCCCACCAAACATGATGGCATGCAAAACAACCCAAGATATTTCAGTGCTTATATTTAAAAAATATTTGAGACACTACTACTGCTGCTACTAACTAACTAACCATAATTGTGGAACCACTAAACCAACAGCATTTCATCATTGAAAACAGAGGCGACACGGACGATAAAACCGCCTGCCCCCATATCACTTTCTCCTGCCCACCTGATTTGGGAAATGTTACATCCACCCCCAGTGGACTCAGCCAGTAGAGAGACAACACAACCAGCACAACTAGTGGTACAAGAAAATACAGAGATGACACTGCATGGAGAGGAGAAATATGATGATGATGATGATGATGTGCTTTTATCAATGAAATAACATCAGAGAGAGAGAAGAGAGGAGACAGAGAGTGAGGAAAGAGAAAGAGAGAGAGAGAGAGAGAGAGAGAGAGAGAGGAGAGGGAGAGGAGATGGTGGAGGAGGGAGGAGAGAGTGAGAGAGAGAGAGAGAGAGAGAGAGAGAGTCAACTGTCAACTGTACCGAGACATCAGAGACACATACTGTCCACCGTACCAAGACATCAGAGACACATACTGTCCACTGTACAGAGACATCAGAGACACAAACTGTCCACTGTACCGAGACATCAGAGACACATATGTTCACTGTACCAAGACAATCAGAGACACATACTGTCCACTGTACCGAGACATCAGAGACACATACTGTCCACTGTACCAAGACATCAGAGACACATACTGTCCACTGTACCAAGACATCAGAGACACATACTGTCCACTGTACCGAGACATCAGAGACACATACTGTCCACTGTAGCAAGACATCAGAGACACATACTGTCCACTGTACCAAGACATCAGAGACACATACTGTCCACTGTACAAGACATCAGAGACACATTACTGTCCACTGTACCAAGACATCAGAGACACATACTGTCCACTGCACCAAGACATCAGAGACACATACTGTCCACTGTACCAAGACATCAGAGACACATGCTGTCCACTGTACCAAGACATCAGAGACACATACTGTGCACTGTACCAAGACATCAGAGACACAAACTGTCCACTGTACTAGCTTCTTTTTTTTAATGGAATTCATATGTTTATTTATTGTATTGAATCTCCTGCATTGACCTGTGCAAAACAACTTTCCCTTGTGGATAACCAAGACTTCTTATCAAATTGTACACATATCCCTGCACTGTTTACGAGTGTTTTTGCCGCTTGCATGCACAGTTAACTGTTCAGCCTTTGCCACATTGTACTGAAAAATCCACAGCCTTTTTCCCCCCTTATTTTTCCCCATTCCCATTTAATAATTCATTACTAATGTAAGCAATAATTTAAGCAGAATGCAGCTATAGAGCAGTGATCTGTGGGCTGTGTGTTCAGCTTTGACTCGTTGTGTTTATTATTGTGCCGGTTTGGGGTTGCTTTTTTATTCATTTGATGCCTCTCTTTTAAGACGTGAAACGCTGGCGTAAGTGTATTGGAATTTATTCCGATCTTATTTCTTAATGTGGTTGTTTGTATTCTGACTGTGCTGCCTGTTGCTCAGTGATCGTTGCATTTTAAAACCCACGATAATGACGTCTGACATTACACAGCTTATGAGATTATATTCCATATAAGAACAAACAGCATTATTAGTCGTCAGAATATTAATGTTCACATGCATAGCAGTGTTTAGTAAGACATCGGGGTTGAATTCAGGACGCTGTAGTTATGCTCATGTTAATGTTTATTTTATGCTCTGTATATACGACCACCATGTTGTTACAGACATTTTAGAATGCTGAACAGATTGCAAAATAATCTACTCAGTAGTACACACAGACCGACATTATATTGGTATTCTCCATTATATTGTCTCACGGCTAAGAAATAACAGATCGGCATCCTTAAGCAGATTGTCTATTTTCAGCATGTTGTACTGGTTGTGTGTTAACA
>CM076984.1:43323175-43354201 GCA_039105355.1 Benthosema pterotum | reverse complement strand
ACTAGGGCATTAACTACATATTCAATTATTCAACTAGCAAACGACTATTTGACTATTAATTCACTATTCGTTATTCGCTAATCATTTTTAAAATATATTTGTATTTTTTCAACAGCAGACATAATGGTGGTGTGCTGTAGTGTTGGGACTGATTGTTGGTTGATTTCTTATTTTTCATGTCATACTGTAACTGAGTTACAGTAGTGTAATATGCAGGCACTGTTTCAATGAGAAGCCCTGATTCGTTTTGTTTTTATTGGATGAAAAACAACTATATATCACTATAGACTAGTCAACAATTATTCGACTACCAAAGTATTTGGTTTGACTACTAAAAACAAACACAGTTCGGTTGATGACCTAGTTCAGTAGTTCAGAGGTGCCCACACTTTTTTGACTTGAGAGCTACTTTCAAAATGAGCGTCTCAACAAGATCTACACATCCAAAATGTGATTGTTCCATTACTGAAAATGCATTTCAAGACCCCTAGAAAGTTTGAGCTTTGAAATAGTTGGTGATGGTGTTACTGTTATAGTGTTTAAGAATGATGCACTTATAATGGAAAATAAATGGGGAGAATTGGAAGGTTTTCCTGTATATGCTACTACTGATGTTTGAAAACAGTATTTGAGGTTTGAGTTGACAGTTTGTGAACTAAGAATTTTCATGTTTTTGTCCACAATTGGCAAAACGTTGGTAGAAATAACAATTATTCTCCATTTTTAATTGTGTGGACTCTTGAAAATTATGTAATTCAGATGTTTAAATATAATTTAACTCTTGAGAGCGGTAAAATGAAACCAAATGGACCCGTAAGGTTCCATTTGGTCCTTTTGATATGTGTGATTTGAGGAGGGATGGTCCCAAACATTGCAGATGGTGTTGTAGGTTATTTTAAAACTAACACCAGTTTAATTTATTTGTCAGTATAATAATTTACTTAATTACACTTATTGATGGTAACAACTCAGAGGAAATATATCCCACATCTAAATTAATGTAATACAACGAATAATTCAATGCAGAGAGAGGTTTATACAGTACTTTGAATAAAATGCAATTACTGAATGTAAAAGTTACTGAATTTTAGCTCCGTAAGTAACAGAATAAAATCAGACACGTCTTAAAATCAAAGAACAATGAGTCCAATTAACTGACTTAAGGGTCTTCCAGACGGCGAGGAATAAATCGCCCATTCTAATTCATTTCCAATGGGGCCGACGTTTTTTGAGTAAAAAAGCTCAAAAAACGACCTGCGTTTAAGAGAGCGTTTAACACCGGTCGTTTATCGCCCGGCGTCACTGCTTTGTGTTGCGCGCGTGCTCGTTTCGTATTCCGGACAGGTTCGGTGCCGCCATTTGAAAGAAATCTCAGAACAGTTTGGATAGGAAAAAAATGCCACAGATCGACTCGGTTCTGGTTTATTTATTTGAAAATATTTTCGGAACAGTTCGGATTCGGCGATTTATTTCGGATTTCAGATGGACTTTTTTTTAGACCCGTGAAGACCTCTAGTCTCGTGCACGGCTGTCATGGTTACCCATGAAACGCTTGGTGTTTATCGACAGGCATTTTTCTTTATGTGGCAGTGCTGACATGAATAAAAACGCCCGTTGATAGTGTGGGCGTTTATCGTTGCCGTCTAGAATGCCCTTTAGAGAAATCACAACTTGAACTTGAATTGAAAAGAACAAACTGAACTCTGTGAATGTTGGCTTTTAATATGTGAACTTTTACCAGGGTCTGAACTGACAGTGAACTGCATACAGTATATCCTGGTTCTCTCTCTCTCTCACCCCCTGTGGCTCTACTACAGCGGTGCTTGAACTTTTTTGACTTTAGAGCTACTTTCAAAATGAGCGTCTCAACAAGATCTACACATCAAACATGTGATTGTTCCATTACTGAAAATCCATTTCAAGACCCCTAGAAAGTTTGAGCTTTGAAATAGTTGGTGATGGTGTTACTGACTGTTATAGTGTTTAAGAATAATGCACTTATAATGAAAAATAGAGGGGGAGAATTGGAAGGTTTTCTTGTATATGCTATTGATGACGTTTGAAAACAGTATTTGAGCTTTGAGTAGCAGATACAGATACACAGTTAAAACACCTCCAATACTTTTATTTATACACACACACACACACCCACACACACACACCACACACACACACACACACACACACACACACCACACACACACACACACACCGTTAGTAGCCCATCACACGCTGTGTGCTTGTGTTTCCAGGGACCACCAAATGGAACAGTCCCTAAGGGGTCCTGATGCTTCCTGGGTACCTTTTTAATGTGTACAGTACCTATTTTTATATCAATGATATCCCACCGCGTTCCGCGCGTCACGCGGGCAGAAAACTCCATGGTCAGCCGAAGTGAGTAGCAGTGAACTCGGCTGCAGCTTATAGGGGTTGCGGGTGGAGCGAAGTTGGACATTGTTTTTGTTTCCTTGTCACACGTGTGAGTAAAAAGTGACGATGAACAAACTAATATCTTCCAGTTCGAACACATGTTCAGTTGGACAGTTCCCAAGAAGAGCCTGGATCTGTACATAAAGTGTGTGTCTGTCGCTCCCTTCACGTAGCGTAAATCAATCCCGTGCCTCCGTCCTGCTGCTCCTCCAACACCGCAGCCAGTAAAGTGTATCAGAAGAACTAGAGATGCCCGATATTGACTTTTTTACCGATATCCGATATCCCGATATTATCCAACTTCTAATTCCCGATACCGATATCAACCGATACCGATATATGCGGCCTCCAGTGGTGGAAATATAACAGAAACTATTACTATACAAATATTTAATATAAATAAACATTTAGTATAAATACGAATTCATGTTATAGCTAGAAATACTCCATACAACTATAAATTCAACATGTAGCCTACTTGAGTAAAGTACAAAAGTAATGGTATAAACATGACCGTAGCACTGAGTCTACATCTCTGTAAATAGTCATAATTTCCAGTTTGTAAATACCGATACCGATATTTTCCGATATGAAATTTGAAAGCTTTTATCAGCCGATAATATCGAAGGGCCGATAATATCTTCCATCTCTAAGGAGAACTATTTTCAGTGTGGATAAAGCGGGTGAATGAACTCTCCAGACCGCAGTCTGAGCCAGAATATTTATGCCTTGCCAACCGTTAAATCGAAATTATAAGTATATACAGAGATTCAACGATATTGTCCCAAAGTTTAGCAAAAGCTGCTGCAGTGTGTAGGCATAGTGTGTAGGTCGGTAACTGTACATGGCGATTGGCAGTATAGCCATTAGCCAATGGTTAGGCGCAAAATTGTATGGGCCACCATTTGTTCCAATGCTGGGGTAGCAGTGGAAATAGGGCAGCGGGGTTACAGCGATAACGGTGGCCTGTGAATTGTGTAACGTTAGGGGGGCCCTCGGACTTCCCCATATAAACTTAATGGGGAAATTTTCATGCACACATGAATTCATTATTAATCAATAATGTGTTAATTTGAAAAAAGGGCATTGTCACCGTCTTCATAACACTATGGTCAACACCTGTGTGAAACCTCAGAGCGATTGGTGCAGCCAGGACGGACTTATGCCTGTTTCAGACATGCATTCATTCATACAGACAGACATTTCCTTAGTTATAGTCAGTGTTGGGAATATTACTTTACCTTGTTAATATATTAGTTATTATTACCTTCATTTTATAGAAATATATTATATTACAATATTACTGTCTGAACAAGTGTAATATATTAATATTACATATTACTTAAACCAAAAAACTTTTTCCAATATATATAATTAAGTATTTAGTATCACTATTAATCAAATATTGTGTAGGCAAGTGGCATACCTACAATAAAGCAAGCACACTTGGCTATCTGGCCAAATACATAAGAAATCAACTTGGAAAAACGTTATGTCAGTAAATAATTTGATGACAAACTATAGAAAATAATCAACATAATTTCACAAGAACACTTGCAACGACGCAGATTGACAGAAAGTAATATTGAAAGTAATGCAGTAATGGAGAAAGAAAAGTATAATATATTAGATGATTTGTGTTAAGTAATATATTTATTACAAGTTACTGCATTTTGGTAATATATTATGCAATATATTAAGTTACGTAGTGCACATGTCCCAACACTGGTTATAGTATGTATATGGCAAGTATAATGTTTTAAGCCATATTTGTCTTATTAGCCAGGGATTCTTTTAAGAATAAGACCTTTAGAAAGAGACAAATATTCACTTCCATAAAGCCAGAATTATCAGATAAGAAAATCTGAGTAAAACACAGAACCAATGTGTTATTCAGTGTGTTTTCAACAGACCATCTGTTCCTTTATACAGCCTGGGGAAGTTTACAATCCAACAAAAAGTTTTTAGATTGTAAATGTTGAGCTTTAGTTAGTCTGACCTTGGAGAATGATTCCAGGCCTGCTGCTCTGACTGCAATAATAACACACACGCACGCACACACACACACACACAACACACACACACACACACACACACACACCAACACACACACACACACACACACACACACACACAACACACACACAGGCTAACACACACACCAACGTTAACGCAAAGTGACAACATAAATTCACACAAACTAAATGTAAAAATGCTAAAGCTGTAATAACCTCACATGTAAAAACCTATTAGCTGCTTCCTCCTGCTGTAACAACACTTTACCCTGCTGATGGCTGGGAAACAACTCTGACCACAATTACTGATTAAACACCTGTTGGATCAAACACAACATCAAACCAAGCATACTGTGTGTGTGTGTGTGTGTGTGTGTGTGTGTGTGTGGTGTGCGCGTGCGCGTGCGTGCGTGTATTGCATAGACAGACAGACAGACAGACAGACAGGTAGTCTGGCAGCAGTCTAAATGCCTCCTGACCAGTACAGGACAGACAGACAGACAGACAGACAGACAGACAGACAGACAGACAGCAGTCTAAATAACTCCTGACCAGTGCAGTGAGGATGATTGCTGGAGGCGACAGAGGGAAAGAAGAGATTCTACCATCTGAAAGCTTTCATAATGTGTCAGAAAGAACAAAGAAATGTCTTAACTCTGCAGGATTCACAGAACAAAAGCAACCCGGGGACCACCTGGGGACCACCTGAACGGCGTCTCATGTTACTCACTGACAGTGTTGAGTAATGTCTTTACTTCACTTATATGATTTCTTAGAAAAACTAATTAATTACTTTACTACTTTCTCCCAACCACTAAAGCAGTGATTTTCAAAGTTTTTGATCTCAGGGACCTCTATTTATTCAGCATTTGAGCACGGCCCACGGAGGACCACCATTTGATGACATTTTAGCCCCACAGACCCCAAAACTAAAGATGTTTATTTATTTTTGTCAACAATTACGGCTGGATTTGGGAAACCAAACAGTCCAACATACAGATCAAAATGACCATTAATCTTCTACATTCTCTTGGGCAAATTCAGATGATGAATATTTTAACTCTTAAGAGCGTAACAATGAAACCAAATGGACCCGCAAGGATCCATTTGGTTGCAAAGAGTTACATCTGGTTAACCAACCTTCCACCATTTAGCTGTGGACCACCTGGAACTCTCTCAAGGACCACTGGTGGTCCCCGGACCACTGGTTGAAAACCATTGATATTACCTTTCATTGGGTGGGCATACAGGATGCACATTTGGGTGGGCACTGCCCACCCCTGCCCCCCCTCTAGATCCGGCCCTGCTAGTGATTAGGTAATGATCCGAGGAATCGATTACTTGATTAGTTGACAACTAATGAATTTAAATCAACTCGATTACAATTCATGGATTAATTGTTGCAGACCTAGTTGGAATCCACACATCCACACAACACATCAAACATAGAGCAGGTCTGCAGATGGTGAAAAACATCTGAATGTTTTTCATACAGTTGACACAGCTCCTCTGAGATACCTGTCCTCTTCTGTGTGTGTGTGTGTGTGTGTGTGTGTGTGTGTGTGTGTGTGTGTGTGTGTGTGTGTGTGTGTGTGTGTGTGTGTGTGTGTGTGTGTCACATCGTGGCCCCAGTGAGTTATGTGAAAGACTCAACAACTTGTCATGGATCCCCACCTTTTGTTCTGCTGTCAAACCGCAGGCACACACACACACACACACACACACACACACACACACACACACACACACACACACACACCACACACACACACACACACACACACACACAACACACACACACACACACAGACCCTCTCTCCAGCATCCTGTCACTTTCCTGTACACATTCTGTCAAAGCTTTTACCTCTGCTCTGCTGCCATTTCAAAACTTAACTTTTTCGTTTTTTCTCTGCCTCCTAGAGTTGGAAACATAGATAAGCTATAGCTAATCTATAGATCCTCATGCTATGAGTTACAGTCGCACGCAAACTTATTTGGGGCTCCAATTTCGTCTACGCAATTAGAGCATCTAGCATGTGGGAAGAGGCGTTCTCAGGCTAAATTTGCTAATTTCGTTACCATCCTATTTCCATTAAAACACCTCATAGACCCCCTACATTATGCATACATGTGGTTTGCGTGTTTTTTAGCTTTCATCCAATCCCTGTTGGTCTTGCCATTGCCTTTAATTCATCCCATATATTTCACTCTTAAATGGTTGAGGTACTTTACGGCTTGCGATGCATGGCTCAGCTGATAGACGACTCTGATACACGTCTATCAACAGAAAAATTATACCATTGGTCTGTGGTTTTCAACCAGTGGTCCGGGGACCACCAGTGGTCCTTGAGAGAGTTCTAGGTGGTCCTCAGGCTAAATGATGGAAAGTTGGTTAACCAGATGTATCTCTTTGAGAGCGCAAACATGAAACCAAATGGAGTCTACAAATAGAGAATGTAAAAAATGGTCATTTTTTCCATCTGTTTGGTTTCCCCAAACACAGCTTGGAATTGTGGACAACGGCAAAAGCAATCTTTAGTTTTGGGTTCTGTGTGGCTAATATGTCATCAAATGGCAGAACATGGCCGTGGCTCAGGTTCTGAATAAATAGTGTGCCCTGGTATGAAAAAAGTTTTAAAACCACAGCCATAGGTAAACATGGGGGGCCTCATATTGGCTGTTGAAATAGGCCTCTAGATTCTGAAGGCCGCCCCTGGGTGGCAGTGTAGCATAGTGGCCACAAGAGGCCGCCAGAGCACAGAAGGAGTTAAGACCCAACCCCCTCAAACAAAGAGTTAAAAAAGCACTACTCATTTGACATGTTTTTATGTATTATTTTTTTAATAGATGCAACCCACAGTCCCACATATCTAGCAGTGTAACTTCTAGACGTCTAAGAATATCCCATCCCTACACACCAAACCTTGTTGTAAACGTGACTAATTCAGCAATTAAAATTATTTAAAATTAACTTAATAATTATTGTTTTTTGTTTTTCAAGAGGTCTTCCTTTGAATAGATCATCTCCTAAACATCTCGTCTTTTTGACACCTAGAGGCTGCAGGAGGCTTCCAAAGAAAGCCCTAGAAGCTCTGTCATTTGGCTAACAAATAATCCAGCAGGACTATTTGTTAGCCAATCAGAAGAGCCTCACTGAGCTGCCTCTGATTCAATACAAGGCTAATCTAAGAAGACTAGAAGGAAAGCAGGAAGTAGGCGGAGCCTCTGACGGTGGCGTCCACATTGATCCATGGAGGGAAACGGACATGCTCAGTACAGACCAAGAAGTTTGACACTGGCAAACTACTGAGCATGTCCGTTTCCTTCCATGGATCACAGTGGTTGACATTAAGGTCTCCGAGGCACTTGCCCATCGGGCAAGTGCAAGTCAGGTTCTACTTGCCCTCAGGTCATGGTCACTTGCCCCCCAGGTTCCAGGTGGTCCCCAGCTAAGTTGGTTAACCAGATGTAACTCTTAAGAAGAGTTAAAATTCATCATCTTAATTAGCCCAGGTCTACACAACTAAGAATGTAGAAGATTAATGGTCATTTTGATGTGTATGTTAATTTGCCTGTTTTGTTTCCCAAATCCAGCCTGGAATTGTGGATATCTAGAAAGCAGTGAAAGACACAGAGACAGAGTGCAATTTTTTTTTACTTGCCCCGGGGAAGCGGGCAAGTGTTAGTGTCAAGCCCTGTGGACTATGGTTTTAAAAGGCCCACTGCAGCTCCTATGGTTGTCACAGATACTAGATATTTTCAGGAAGTGATCTAAAAATGGAACGGTCTGAGATAAAGAAGAAAAAAATGGCAGTAAAATTCTGAGATGTATTGCTTTATATATACAGTGCTTTAAGGTGGAGAAAACATCCTAAAGTTTTCCAACCTCACGTAGGTAAAAGTTTCTCTGTGCTCTGACAGATCTACTGTAGGTATTTGCATAATGCGTATAGAAGGCCTGATGAAGCATTGAGGGAGCGTCTGGCTGGCAGGGGCGGATCTAGGCATGGGCATGGTGGGGGGCAATCCCCCCCTTAAATGCCTGGGCTGCCCCACCCAACACGATGGCATGCA
Source organism: Benthosema pterotum (assembly GCA_039105355.1). Taxonomy (NCBI): domain Eukaryota; kingdom Metazoa; phylum Chordata; class Actinopteri; order Myctophiformes; family Myctophidae; genus Benthosema; species Benthosema pterotum. Next base: position 43,345,682 of record CM076984.1, on the reverse strand, counting down.
AAACAACCCAAATTTCAAAGCTATTTCAAATTAAAGTGCTTCTATTTAAAATGCTGTGAAACACTACTACTGCTACTAACTACAGCTGTGTCACCACTAAACCAACAGCATTTCATCATGAAAACAGAAAACTCTCTGAGTCAGACCTTTAGCTTTATGCATGCTGCGTGTCTGTTGCAACTTCAACAACAACTGATGTTATTATTGATGCTTTACTTGACTAATAAAAGTCCTGGAAACTGAAAATGAGCTGTTTCAGGTATATCCATATATGGAGCTGTTTTGTCAGGTATATCCAAATATGGAGCTGTTTAAATGCCATTTTCTCCTGCCCGCCCCCCCAATTGGGCAATGTTACATCTGCCCCTGCTGGCTGGTCTATGGTCAGTGGCGTGCAGCCAGCAGGCTGTGTTTGGACTGTCTGGCAGTGGTCCCTGTCTCTGGCAGTGGTCCCTGTCTCTGGCAGTGGTCCCTGTCTCTGGCAGTGGTCCTGCAGCATGCAGAGAGCAGGATTAGCTGGCTGGACTCATGCTGGGCGGCTTGGCAGCACTCACTGTACAGGTGTAAAGCAATGTGTAGCCAGGGACCCTCTGCAGTGGTTTTTTAACCTTTTTCATACAGGAAAGCTTTTCTAGAACTGCTCTTGAGACGTTCCTGGCTGTTTAGATGTTCCACAGATGCCGTTAAGCAGGGGTTGACACTAAGGTCTCGGAGGCACTTGTCCATCGGGCAAGTGCAAGTCAGGTTCTACTTGCCCTCAGCTCATGGTCACTTGCCCCCCAAAAATATATTGTAAATTTTGCAGTTGTAACTCTTGAGAACGTAAAAATGAAACCAAATGGACCCTTGCGGGTCCATTTGGTTTCATTTTTACACTCTCAAGAGTTAAAATTCATCATCTAAATTAGCCCAGGTCTACACTGTAGAAGATTAATGGTCATTTTGATCTGTATGTTAATTTGTCTGTTTTGTTTCCCAAATCCAGCCTGAATTGTGGATATCTAGAAAGCAGGGAAAGACACAGAGGCAGAGTGCAATGACTGCCTTCAAGACAAATTTATCTTGTGTTGTGTTATAGTGCACTAAGTTGCACACTTGCCCGATCGGGCAACCAGGTAGCAGTCTTCACTTGCCCCACCATTTTTTTTTACTTGCCCCGGGCAAGCGGGCAAGTGTTAGTGTCAACCCCTGCGTTTGTCCATTGCAGTAGTGTGAATAGTGTAGTGGTCTTGGTGACCAACAGGCATACAGTCATAATTCTTAGAAATGTTGCTTCTAGTTCTTTGGATTTATTATCAAAAACAGCCAATCTGTAATCCAACTGCCAGGCTAGTGGAACGGCCGTTCCTCCTGTCCTGTTTGAAATGGAACGAATGGAGAGGTCAATTATCTGGCTGAAATGATGTGCTTCCAAAATCCATGTGCTATTTTATGGAAAATAAACGTCTAGACACAAAGAGCACCAGAACGAAGCTACAGGCGTTATAGAGAGTATTGTAGGTGAGAACCGAAACCGTCTGGTTTGTGGAAACGTTCGCTTTCATCTAATAACGGGAGGAGAGAAGATGTTTTTGTGTCAGGGGCGGATGTAACATTTCCCAATTGGGGGGGGGGGGGGGGGGGGGGGCTAGAGAAAATGGTATGGGTGCAGCTTCATCGCCCGTGTCGCTTTGCGCCACGGGCGACTTTTATTAGTCAAGTAAAGCATCAATAATAACATCAGTTGTTGTTGAAGTTGCAACAGACACGCAGCATGCATAAAGCTAAAGGTCTGACTCAGAGAGTTTTCTGTTTTCAATGCTGAAATGCTGTTGGTTTAGTGGTGACACAGCTGTAGTTAGTTAGTAGCAGTAGTAGTGTTTCACATCATTTTAAATAGAAGCACTTTAATGTCTCGGGTTGTTTTGCATGCCATCGTGTTTGGTGCAGGGGCAGGCTGGGCATTTAGGGGGGCATTGCTGCCCCCCTATAGATCCACCCCTGTTCTGTCTGGTGGGTAAAATAAATGGCCTGTTTTCAGTCCTCTAATCCAATTTCACAGCAGCAGCTCAATCAACTCCACAATGAAAGTGAAAGTGAAAAAGGTTTTTTTGTTGTGCCATGAGGGATTGTTAGGTCCAGTTTGTTGTAGACCAGCACTGGTTGGGAATACAGATGATAGCAGTGAACCCATGATCGATTAATCACAGATAAGAAATGAGTCGTTCATTAACAATGTGTGCACTGAACGAGTTTTGGTATTTAGCTGTTGAAAAATAGCAGATCTACAAGCTCCTATCGCGCCACCGAGTGGCGCGATAGGAGCTTGTAGTTCTGCTATTTTTGAAAAATTGTGAAACTGTGGTGCAAATCTTTGAATACATTATTTCGGCAAGCAAACATCTTGCTTCTGGATCCCCTAGATAAACATGTTTTTAGATGAGGTTCTGCAGCTAAACAACAGATATTTCCTGGGGTCCTTCCTATGAAATATGTTAAGCATCACTGACACAGAAAGAGATTTTTTTTCCCCAGAAAAACTAGAACCTCGCGCTAGGGACTAGAATTTAGTGTCACAAGATATAATTTAGTGTCCTGGACTAGAATCTAGTGTCAGAAACTGAAATCTAACTTCAGAAACTACAGTCTACTGAGAGGAACTAGAATCTGCTGTGGGGGACTAGAATCTAGCATGAGGAACTAGAATCTAGCATGAGGAACACAATGGGGTTACCAGACCCTGACAACCATCATTATGTTATAATATATGTATTATACACCAGGGGTAGGCAACCTTTTTGACATGAAGTATGTTTGTTTTATCTTGACACCATCGCAAAAAAAAAAATGCAATACATTCCCTTAGCCAATAGTTTTGGTTTCCACATTTTTGATGGCCATTCTCTTCAGTTAAGTCATGCTTAGACTATCCTTATCTGTACAGTCAAACTGGTAGATATGTTTTCTTTCACATTAGATTGATCAATCAGACTTGGTGAAACATTATTTTTGACATGACTAGAACAGTCCTAGATTCATTGCAATATCAATGAATATTAATATTTCACCATCAGAACAACTCAGCACAATACTTCCACATTAGAACGGTCAGTCTCAGCGTGTGTGTGTGTGTGTGTGTGTGTGTGTGTGTGTGTGTTACAATACTCTTCATGTGATTATCCCAAGTCTACACAACTAGAGAATGTAGAAGGTTAATGGTCATTTTGATCTGTATGTTGGACTGTTTTATTTCTGAAATCCAGGATGAAATCGTGAGACGTGGACAAAAGCAAAATTCATCTTTAGTGGTCTGTGGCTTAAAAGCTGAATAAATACTAGATCCTGATATCAAGAAGGATGAAAAACATTCCATTTGTACACTCTCAGAAAAAAAGAAGCCTTAGTTTGCATTGAATCATTTTCTCCCAACTGCCACCCAACTTTTTGTCCACAGCAGTGAAGCAGCAGCAGCAGCAGCAGCAGCCATGTTGGTTTCAGAAAAGTTTATCTGTGTTCAGTCTAGGAGAAAGGATCAGGTGACACCAAGGAGAGCTGTGATTGGAGGATTCCGAAATTTTGACCAGTAGAGGGCGCTAATGATCTGACCTTTCTGAACAACCAGGAGTTGATCATTTTGTATAGAAAGGTGAAAAGTCAACGTTGATAGTTGACGTTGCTTGTTGATGTTGATCAAAACATTGCTATATGTATCAGGACTAATGTTAGGTCTTCAAGGTGTTGTTGACCTGATGTGTAAAACGAACAGAATGTCTCCGACAGTCATTATTATGACTTCTGTATTTGATGTTTGTTCTGTCTCAAAGCCGTTCACAAGGTTAATTATAGCTAATTAAAGTGCACTTTTCATTAGGTTCCAATCATTAGGTTCCCATTCTGTTTATTTCATTTCGACTTCTCGATGTCACTTCAGGTCTAATTAGTTTTGTTTTGCTACTTAGTTTTGATTCACTGTAGTTGAGTTGAGTTTTGTAGTGTTATTTTTTTTCTCATGAAGGTACATGCACTGGAGGAAATAATTATTTGATCCTCTGATGATTTTGTAAGTTTTCATGATTGGAAAGAAATGAGCACTCTGTCATTTTTATGGTACTTTAACAAATCGGTAGTTATACAGTATATACAGTACTTTAAGGTAGAGAAAACATCCTAAAGTTTTCCAACCTCGTGTAGGTAAAAGTTTCTCTGGGCTCTGTTAAACTGGTAGTTTAACAAATTGAGACAGAATATGAACAAAAATGTCCATAAGAAAATTATATTTAAAGGTTATAGTTAATTCATTTGTGTTAGAGCTGGTGAAATAAGTATTTTATCCCTAAGCACAGCCTGACTTAGTACTTGGCGGAGAAACCCTTGTTGGCAAGCACAGAAGTCAGACGTTTCTTGTAGTTGGTCACCAAGTTTGTGCACATCTCAGGACAGATTTTGGCCCACTCCTGGTTAGATCTTCTCTCCAAATCCTGAAGGTTTCGAGGCTGTTGCGAGGCTGTTACGAGGCTGTTCATGAAGGTTTCGAGGTCGTTGCTTGCCAACTCGAAGCTGGAGCTCCCTCCATAGATTTTCTATAGGATTAAGGTCTGGAGACTGGCTAGGCCACTAAAGGTCTAGCCAGTCTCTAAGAATAATAAGTATTATTTTCTTATGGACATTCTTCTTCATATTCTGTCTCTATTTGTTAAAATAAAAGTAGTAAAGTACCATAAAAATGACTGCGTGAATGAAATGAAATGAGTGCTCATTTCTTTCTAATCATGAAAACTTACAAAATCATCAGGGGATCAAATAATTATTTTCTCCTCTGTATTTGTGTGTGTTTTTAGAGCAGTGGTTTCCAACCACTGGTCCCTGAGGCAGTTCCACATTTGAACATTTCCAGCATTGGTGTGGGTCAGTGCTTAGTGCTTTTTGGCAAAAAAATGGAAAAGAGCTAAAAGAAAAAGTGTAAACATTTAGAATAAATGTTGGGAGTTAGTGGGAGTGTGGAGTCGACAGGTCAGTGGAAAGATAACACCACATGTTTACTTTTAGTCCGCAGCAGTGCACACACAAACACGGACACACATGCACGTACGCACACGCACATATGCACACGCACACACTCAAAGCTGTCTGCTGCATTAACATATTGTAAATGGGCTAACTGTTGGTGTGCATCTACTGTAGTCACATCTGCTGTTCCATTGTTTTCATAGAAAAGTTACAGTTAATTATGTATCCCTGTCTCTTCTAACGTGTACACACACACACACACACACACACACACACACACACACACACACACACACACACACACACACACACACACACACACACACACACACACACACACACACACACGAGAGCCAGCATCACAGACGCAGATTACACACCTGGCTATACGTAGATATCAAAGAAAAACTAGCCTAGATAATGTGGAGACGTGTTTCCTGTACACAAACACACACACACACACACACACACACACACACACACACACACACACACACACACACACACACACACACACACACACACACACCACACACACACACACACACACACAAACAGCAGAACAAAGCCAGTGAGGTGTGAATGATTGAGGAGGATCCTGCCCATAGGAGGGTTTATTATAATACATAGATAAAACATCATCCATAATGAAACACAAACTCATTCACCTTGAGTTTAAACCACACTGGCTGGATACGCATGTTGGTGGTCTAAAAGTTATTAGCATAATTAGCATTACTTAGCATGATTAGCATTACTTAGCACTATTAGCATTACTTAGCATGATTAGCATTACTTAGCGTAAATAGCATTACTTAGCATGATTAGCATTACTTAGCGTATATAGCATTACTTTGCGTAATTAGCATTACTTTGCATAATTAGCATTACTTAGCATTATTAGCAATATTAACAATACTTAGCATTAGCAATACTAATATTATTAGCTTTACTTCCTTAGCATTAGCAATACTTGGCATTAGCAGCAATATTACTCATGAAGTACTGGCATCAATTAGCATATTTAGCTTTACTTAGCATTATTAACAATATTTAGCATTAGCATTGCTTAGCATTAGCATTACTTAACATTCCTTAACATTATAAATAATATTAGCCTTACTTCCTTAGCATTAGCAATACCTAGCATCAGCAGCAATATTACTTAGCATCGCTACCATCAATTAGCATATTTAGCTTTACTTAGCATTATTAGCATTATTAACAATACTTAGCATTAGCATTATTTAGCATTATTAGCATTACTTAGCATTACGTAGCGTCATTAACATTACTTTAGTTATTGAAAAATATCAGACCTACAAGCTCATAGCGCGCCACACAGTGGCGCGCTATGAGCTTGTAGGTCTGATATTTTTGAAAATGGTGAGAATGCGACGCAAGTATTTGAATTATTTTTAAGTTCAGAACGGATTAATATACTGTGTGTGTGTGTGTGTGTGTGTGTGTGTGTGTGTGTGTGTGTGTGTGTGTGTGTGTGTGTTTTCATATCGACTGCAGTTTCCCTTAAACAACAACAACGATGCACGCTTTCTTTTCTCATTTCAGTTTTTTACCTCCTTCAGTGTTTCTCTGATGTTCTTTGGAAGTGTTCCCTGTTTCTCTCTGGTGTAAATGGAACAATAAGAACACACACACACACACACACACACAACACACACACACACACACACACACACACACACACACACACACACACACCCAGGTAATGAGTGAGTGTTGTTTACGATGCCACAGATCATAATGCAGGACATTTATGAGGAAGAGTTTATAGTTTAGTGGAGGAGAACGAAGAGGAAAGGACTGTTGTCTGGTCAGGGTGATTACACTACACTACACCAGGGGCGGATCTAGGCTTGGCCATGGGGGGGGGGCAATGCCCCCTTAAAACCCTCCTAACGATGAAAAACGGCATGCTATATCCTTGCGTTTTGCCAGGTTTCGTCATTTTTCAAAATTCTTCAAAAATCCTCAAAACAATGAAAAACTGTATAGGTATAGGCTTACGTTTTTTCAAAATTTTGACATTTTTCAAAAATCCTCAAAAACCCTCACAACGATGAAAAACGGCATGCTGTGCAAGACCGCAAAGCAGTCTGCCACACCAAACATGAATGCATGCAAAACAACCCAAGGTATTTCAGTGCTTATATTTAAAAAGTATTTGAAACACTGCTGAAAATGGTACGGGTATGGTATGGTACTGCGCGAAGCGACATGGGCGATGAAACCACCTGCGTACCATTTTCTCCTGCCCCTCCCAATTGGGAAATGTTACATCCGCCCCTGCACTACACAAACACGCACGCACGCACGCACACACACACACACGCACACGCACACGCACACGCACACGCACACACACTGTTTATAAGTGACATTACAGACAGAAACAAGCCCCAAGTCACTTAGAATAGAGTGTGGCACAGGGCTGGATTCAGCCAGCCCTACTAGGGTGGGCTGGATAATGTCAGAGTGTTTGGGCAACTCCACACAGTGTTTCATACGAAGCAGTGGTTTTCAACCTTTTTGACACCAGGGCCCACTATTTATTCAGCATTTGAGCTATGCACCACCATTTCATGACATTTTAGCCCCACGGACCCCAAAACTAAAAGATTTATTTTGCTTTTTGGTCCATAATTCCAGGCTGGATTTGGGAAACCAAACAGTCCAACATACCAACCCAGTCTCATGAGGTTTAGGCGAATATGCACGTTATGCACGGGGCCCATTACGTTCATACTCGCCTAGAATAGGCAAAAATCCGTGCATATTCGCTTACAATAAATCCGAGCTTATTCGTCTTTCCATTGAAACTGCCGGAGCGGCGCTGTCTCAGTGAATCGCTGCGCTGAGCTTTGCGATGGTCAGCAGAGCCGACTCAGCCGCGTCCGAGTTGCGATGTGTTAGGGACAGAATAGTAATTATTATAAAACCCAAACTGCCCCACCCCCAACTAGTCACTTCCGGTTTGTGGAAAAACACGCCCAAGTACATATTCACAGATTTTTGCTTTAACTAGCAGTGTATGCACGCAATTCTGTAGGTGGCATTCCGTGCATAGTGTAGTACTATCTGTGAGACTGCACTGAATATGGGGATCAAAATGACCATTCATCTTCTACATTCTCTAGTTGAATAGATTTGGGCATTCTCAAAGAGTTACACCTGGTTAACCAACATTCCATCATTTAGCCTGGGGACCACCTGGAACCCTCTCAAGGACCACTGGTGGTCCCTGAACCACTGGTTGAACCCCACACACACCCCAAAAAGCTCCCCAACAGACAGCCTTGGGCCAAGTCTCTAAACTATCAGGGATCAAAGCCAACTACAGTACAAGCTGTGAAATATGAAGTCCATCTGAGAGAGTTCCTCATATCATAAATCTGTGTGTGAAAAAACCCCATAAAGTGGTTGTTTAATGGATGGATGCTGTTCATCACTGTGTGAGAGATGAATCACTGCTTTATGCTGCGCAAAACAAGGATTTGATAGACTAGAGCTGATGCTGCTCTGAAGTGGTGGTCAAAGTGGAGTCTGGGGTGAACACGCAGGCGCACACACACACACACACACACACACACACACACGCACACGCACACACACTAGAGCCCGACCGATGCCATAATTTTTGTGGCCGATGCCGATACCGATTTTTGGAAAAAACTGCACCGATGTTACCGATGTTTGGGACCGATGTATAATAATTAATTAAAATAATTAAAAATACATTTGAAAAACGTCTAAACGTCAAATTTATTCTCTCTTTCAAGTAAACAATAGAATATGACATTGACATCATTTACTTTTGTGAAATAATTCCATTTGCTGTGTTTCTTTTTCTGTTCCAGGCAAATATCGGCCGATATATTGGCCGATGTTACCGATATATGGGCAGATTTTACCGATATAATGGCCGATGTATCGACCGATATATCGGTACGAATATCACCGATACCGATGCCGATATATCGGTATCGATATCGGCCGATATATCGGTACGACAGATATATCGGTCGGGCTCTAACACACACACACACACACAACACACACACACACACACACACACACACACACACACACACACACACACACACACACACACACACACACACACTCAGAATAGAGTGTCTGAGGGCCGGATTTAGCCAGCCCTACTAGGGTGGGTTGGAAGGATGGCAGGGTGTATATGGGCAACGCCACAATTTGATGACATTTTAGCCCCACAGACGCCAAAACTAAAGATTTATTTTGCTTTTTGTCCACAATTCCAGGGTGGATTTGGGAAACCAAACAGTCCAACATACAGATCAAAATGACCATTAATCTTCTACATTCTCTAGTTGTGTAGACTTGGGACATGCCTAAAATATCCCTTCTTTGGGCTAGGCTTTTTGGAAACAATGTATTCTCAACTCCAGTTTGTCCCTATTTAGTCTGCTTGAACAGCAGAGCGCTCAGTGTCTGACCCCTCAATGTCGCAATTCTAAGAACTAGGTGACTGGTGGAACGTGTTCGACTCTGATTGCACACCATTGCCATCTATTGGTCAATACCGGTAATATCGAATATCAAGCTAATTAACACGTTATCAATACCGATATTAAAAAATCAATACCGCCCAAGACTAGGTGGCTCTAAATGATGTGATGTAGAACAGTAGTGGCCTCACACCCCGAACCCACCTCACCCCTGCCCACTTCGACAGTTTGGGTTGGCTTAGGGTTGACGACAGAGTACAACATCTCGCAATGGGTTTGGTCCACAAGATACGATACTCTACCAAAACACCCTTGTACCTCTCCAAATACTTCCTTAATGTCAATGAGGTCCACTCCCACAACACCAGAGGGAGTGCTACTAACCATGTCCAACCCAGATTTGGCACAAACAAGGGTCTTAATTCCTTCCGCTCATATGCCACCAAAATGTGGAATGCCCTACCAACAGTCATAAAGGCATGTGAATCCCTTGACTCCTTCAAAACCGCTCTCAAAGGGCACCTACAGATGTCTGCAATTCGAAACTGGCCTCTGTAAAACAAAAATGTATATAAAACCCCCCCACCCACCCACCCACCCTCTCCTCTTTGTACATTTCTCTTTTCCCTTTTTACCTCCACTATGAGTTTACCTCCATGATTTGCTGCTTCTGACTTCACTGAAGTAGTTGTTTTGTATGTATTTGAATGCCTTAATGAAATGAACAAGTTGGCCACTATTGTAAACAAGTGTATGCTTAACTAGTGTGTCCGATCAGCTTTTTCAGATTTGATGCAGTTGTACTTGAATTGTACTGTAATTCTCCAAGCTGTTATCAGTTTTGTAGCAGTGTGTACTTGACTTGTACTGTAATTATCATCTCTGTTAATAAAAAAATCATTCATTCATTAATTCATTCAGTGGAAGGGTGGGGGAGGGGGAGGGGCCGGGGATGACAACACGTTGGTGAGATCAAATCAGATCAGCTCGATCTGCCGTGTGGATCCCACGGCACCCCGCCCCCCCCTAGGCCAAAATCATTTGGGGTTAGGCCAGGCTATGCTTGTGATAACAGTGTTATACCAAAGACGCAGAACAAACCGTTTCTAACTTGATACCAGACTGTGTTTCACACACTCTGTTCCAATGGCTGAACTCTACAGTGAAACAAATCATTTTAATTAATGACCTTACGGTCAATTGTATAAAGTTTGACTGTGGAATGATGTCAGATATAAATCACTTAAACGGAGAAGACTCTTATAGATATGAATAGCGGTGCGATGCTCATTGAGGCGTGACCGCACATAATGCAGCTTTTATCAGTCTGGGAGTCGAACACGCGGGGTGGAATTGCTTGCCACTATCTGCTCAAAAGTTTAGCTCTAATAAGAGAAAGGGTCGACCTTGGCCAGTTCTTGGAGAGTTGTGAATAGTTCCCTACTTTAGTGTGCGAACGTCTGATACAGCTATACGTATATAATATATTATAGGGTCTCTTCGAAACCTCATATGACCAAAGCTCTTACTTTTCAATACTCTGTCCCAATGATTTTCAACAGGTGGCCCGGGGGACCACCAGTGGTCCCTGAGAGGGTTCCAGGTGGTCCCCAGGCTAAATTTGGTTAATCAGATGCAACTCTTTGAGAGCGTAGAAATGAAACCAGGTTTCATGTTTACACTCTCAAGAGTTAAAATATTCAACATGTGAATTATCCCAAGTCTACACAACTAGAGAATGTAGAAGATTAATGGTCATTTTGATCTGTATGTTGGACTGTTTGGTTTCCCCAAATCCAGCCTGGAATTGTGGACAAAAGCAAAATAAATCTTTAGTTTTGGGTGTTTTAGGTTTGTAAAATGGTGGTCTGTGGCTCAAATGCTGAATAAATGGTGGGCCCTGCTGTCAAAAAGGTTGAAAACCACTGCTCTGTCCCACTTGGCTCCCATAGTTTCCATTGTGTTTAGGATCCAAGATGGCCGCTGCACCGGGAAGTGCATGAGGTGGTGAACACAGCTCTGACTAACAAAACAATACGTCTTGCATCCTGCCGTTTTTTTTGTTCTTCTTCTTGCTAAATAGATAGTGTATGATAATATTGTGTTTGTTGCCATGATTTGTCTTCACCCGTGTTTTGTCCGCGGCGCAATCGTGTTTTTTCATTAACCATTTTCGAAAAGTCTATGAGGAAAATGAATGAGGATTTCATTTCTGGAACAGGGGCGGGGACGTCACTGCACAGGCTATTGGGAAGTCAATTTAAAACTAAGGCTGTGGACAAGAGCAGGGGCGGATGTAACATATCACATTGGGGGGGGGGGGGGGGGGGGGGGGCAAGAGAACATGTTGGAGGGGCAAGAGAAAATGGTATTTTCAGTTCCAGGACTTTTATTGGTCAAGTAAAGCATCAATAATAACTTCAGTTGTTGAAGTTGCTACAGATACGCAGCATGCATAAAGCTAAAGGTCTGACTCAGAGAGTTTTCTGTTTTTAATGATGAGTGGTTTGGGTTGTTTTGCAAGGCATCGCGTTTGGTGCAGGGGCAGACTGGGTATTTAGAGGGGCATTGCCCCCCCATGCCCATGGCTAGATCCATCCCTGCATGGGAGGTTTGTGCCCTAACAGCAGAGTCCTCTGATACCACACAGTGACTTATTTCCCTGACAAGCCTCATTATCACCAGATAAAAGGAACACAATCATTTACAATGATTACACACACACACACACACACACACACACACACACACACACACACACACACACACACACACACACACACACACACACACACACACACACACCAATTAAACTGCAGTGCTGTCGACTCTGAGTTTCTGTGTGAATTCAATGCCTTAAAGACGACTATTGTTAGAGAACGTTTGGGTGTAAATGAAGCTCAGTGAGGTCAGGAGTTGAACCCTCGGCGTTGTGACAAGACTGGAGAAACAGCCTGTTTTAACCGTTTGTGTACTGTAGCGGGTTTTGATGTTCTAAGCATTATGTTGTACTTTAGGTATTGAAAAATATCAGATCTACAAGCTCATAGCGCATGGCGCACTATGAGCTTGTAGGTCTGATTTTTTTTTTTTTTTTAATCGTGAAAATGTTATTTCAGAAGCAAACATTTTTTAACTCAAATCTTTGCTTCTGGGGGATCCCTAGAACATGTTTTCCGATGGGGGGGGGGGGGGGGGGGGGGTTGTGAAATAATAGATAAGCATCGATAAGCATCATTGACACAAGAACATGTTTGCATAACATTTTCAGGAAAAAATCTTGTGTCAGAAACTAGAATCTAGTGTCAGAAACTAGAATCTAGTGTCAGAAACTAAAATCTAGTGCCAGAAACTAGAATCTAGTGCCAGAAACTAGAATCTAGTGTCAGAAACTAGAATCTAGTGTCAGAAACTAGAACCTAGCGTCAGAAACTAGAATCTAGTGCCAGAAACTAGAATCTAGTGCCAGAAACTAGAACCTAGTGTCAGAAACTAGAATGTAGCATCAGAAACTAGAATCCAGTCAGGACACCATGGGTTAGAAGCAGACAGATCAGCAGTCTGTGCGTTCAGGGGGAGATCCGCTCAGATCAGAGGGAAGTGAAGGATCTGTGAGCAGGTCAGATGTTAGATACATGAGTGACAGCAGCAGGAGAGGAGAAACGCTTTTTATTTTGAATTGTTTATTTATTTAAATCCAAAATGAGCTCATAAGACAGGCAAGTACGTCTTTTCACATACTAGACAGAGCATGTCTGAGATAAATTGACGTGGAAATGGAAATAAAAGCTTAAAGGCTTGGTCATTTCAACGTTCAGCATTAATTTTAAGATTTTAATTAGCATTATCTCAGCATTCTAACTTTTCAGGAAATGGCACTGTTTTTTTTTCCTCATACCTCTTTTTAGAACGGCCGTTGATGATGCCATTCATTGGTTAATGATCTGTCCACAGCCCTCCAATGAGATTAATGCAACGGTTTGAAGGAAATGGTTCCATTCTATAATGAATATTGGTAAAGGAGCGATTATATGAAGACACAGCTAGATATGGATGCAGTGGTCCACCCCTCCATCTGTCCACACACACACACATACACACACACACACACACACACACACACACACACACACACACACACACACACACACACACACACACACACACACACACACACACACACACACACACAGGACTGGACTGTAATTCGTGTAGTAATTGTATTCATTAAGAAGTACTTAAGTCCATGTCTGGCCAGAAGTGGACCCAGAAGCTTCCCAGACTGCCGAGCTCGTTGGAGTGTAAAACCCTAATCACTGCAAAGACACAAGAAAACAAGTTTTAGCACACGTCCCTGTGTTTAGCACATGTCCCTGTGTTTAGCACGTGTCCCTGTGTTTAGCACATGTCCCTGTGTTTAGCACGTGTCCCTGTGTTTAGCACGCATGTCCCTGTGTTTATCACACATGTCCCTGTGTTTAGCACATGTCCCTATGCTTAGCACGTGTCCCTGTGTTTAGCACGTGTCCCTGTGTTTATCACATGTCCCTGTGTTTAGCACACATGTCCCTGTGTTTATCACACATGTCCCTGTGTTTAGCACATGTCCCTGTGTTTAGCACATGTCCCTGTGTTTATCACACATGTCCCTGTGTTTATCACACATGTCCCTGTGTTTATCACACATGTCCCTGTGTTTAGCACACGTGTCCCTGTGTTTATCACACGTGTCCCTGTGTTTAGCACACATGTCCCTGTGTTTAGCACATGTCCCTGTGTTTATCACACATGTCCCTGTGTTTATCACACGTGTCCCTGTGTTTATCACACATGTCCCTGTGTTTAGCACACATGTCCCTGTGTTTATCACATGTCCCTGTGTTTAGCACACGTCCCTGTGTTTAGCACGTGTCCCTGTGTTTATCACACGTGTCCCTGTGTTTAGCACACATGTCCCTGTGTTTAGCACATGTCCCTGTGTTTATCACACATGTCCCTGTGTTTATCACACATGTCCCTGTGTTTAGCACACATGTCCCTGTGTTTAGCACATGTCCCTGTGTTTATCACACATGTCCCTGTGTTTATCACACATGTCCCTGTGTTTATCACACATGTCCCTGTGTTTATCACACGTGTCCCTGTGTTTATCACACGTGTCCCTGTGTTTATCACACGTGTCCCTGTGTTTATCACACATGTCCCTGTGTTTATCACACGTGTCCCTGTGTTTATCACACGTGTCCCTGTGTTTATCACACGTGTCCCTGTGTTTATCACACGTGTCCCTGTGTTTATCACACGTGTCCCTGTGTTTATCACACGTGTCCTGTGTTTATCACACATGTGTTTATCACACATGTGTTTATCACACATGTGTTTATCACACATGTGTTTATCACACATGTGTTTATCACACGTGTCCCTGTGTTTATCACACGTGTCCCTGTGTTTAGCACATGTCCCTGTGTTTATCACACGTGTCCCTGTGTTTATCACACATGTCCCTGTGTTTATCACACATGTCCCTGTGTTTAGCACACATGTGTTTATCACACATGTGTTTATCACACGTGTCCCTGTGTTTAGCACGTGTCCCTGTGTTTAGCACGTGTCCCTGTGTTTATCACACGTGTCCCTGTGTTTATCACACGTGTCCCTGTGTTTATCACACGTGTCCCTGTGTTTATCACACGTGTCCCTGTGTTTAGCACGTGTCCCTGTGTTTAGCACACGTGTCCCTGTGTTTAGCACACATGTCCCTGTGTTTATCACACATGTCCCTGTGTTTATCACACATGTCCCTGTGTTTATCACACATGTCCCTGTGTTTATCACACATGTGTTTATCACACATGTGTTTATCACACATGTCCCTGTGTTTAGCACATGTCCCTGTGTTTATCACACATGTCCCTGTGTTTAGCACGTGTCCCTGTGTTTAGCACATGTCCCTGTGTTTAGCACATGTCCCTGTGTTTAGCACGTGTCCCTGTGTTTAGCACATGTCCCTGTGTTTAGCACACATGTCCCTGTGTTTAGCACATGTCCCTGTGTTTATCACACATGTCCCTGTGTTTAGCACATGTCCCTGTGTTTATCACACATGTCCCTGTGTTTATCACACATGTCCCTGTGTTTAGCACACATGTCCCTGTGTTTATCACACATGTCCCTGTGTTTATCACACATGTCCCTGTGTTTAGCACGTGTCCCTGTGTTTATCACACGTGTCCTGTGTTTATCACGTGTCCCTGTGTTTATCACACGTGTCCCTGTGTTTATCACACATGTCCCTGTGTTTATCACACATGTCCCTGTGTTTATCACACATGTCCCTGTGTTTAGCACACGTGTCCCTGTGTTTAGCACATGTCCCTGTGTTTATCACACATGTCCCTGTGTTTATCACACATGTCCCTGTGTTTATCACACATGTCCCTGTGTTTATCACACATGTCCCTGTGTTTATCACACATGTCCCTGTGTTTATCACATGTCCCTGTGTTTATCACACATGTCCCTGTGTTTATCACACATGTGTTTATCACACATGTCCCTGTGTTTATCACACGTGTCCCTGTGTTTATCACACATGTGTTTATCACACGTGTCCCTGTGTTTAGCACGTGTCCCTGTGTTTAGCACGTGTCCCTGTGTTTATCACACGTGTCCCTGTGTTTATCACACGTGTCCCTGTGTTTATCACATGTGTCCCTGTGTTTATCACACATGTGTTTATCACACGTGTCCCTGTGTTTATCACACGTGTCCCTGTGTTTATCACACGTGTCCCTGTGTTTATCACACATGTCCCTGTGTTTAGCACATGTCCCTGTGTTTATCACACATGTCCCTGTGTTTATCACACATGTCCCTGTGTTTAGCACACATGTCCCTGTGTTTAGCACGTGTCCCTGTGTTTAGCACATGTCCCTGTGTTTATCACGTGTCCCTGTGTTTATCACACGTGTCCCTGTGTTTATCACACGTGTCCCTGTGTTTATCACACATGTCCCTGTGTTTATCACACATGTCCCTGTGTTTATCACACGTGTCCCTGTGTTTATCACACGTGTCCCTGTGTTTATCACACATGTCCCTGTGTTTATCACACATGTCCCTGTGTTTATCACACGTGTCCCTGTGTTTATCACACGTGTCCCTGTGTTTATCACACGTGTCCCTGTGTTTATCACACATGTCCCTGTGTTTATCACACATGTGTTTATCACACATGTCTCTGTGTTTATCACACATGTCCCTGTGTTTATCACACGTGTCCCTGTGTTTAGCACATGTCCCTGTGTTTATCACACATGTCCCTGTGTTTATCACACATGTCCCTGTGTTTATCACACATGTCCCTGTGTTTATCACACATGTCCCTGTGTTTATCACACATGTCCCTGTGTTTATCACACGTGTCCCTGTGTTTAGCACATGTCCCTGTGTTTATCACACGTGTCCCTGTGTTTATCACACATGTCCCTGTGTTTATCACACATGTCCCTGTGTTTAGCACATGTCCCTGTGTTTATCACACATGTCCCTGTGTTTATCACACATGTCCCTGTGTTTATCACACATGTCCCTGTGTTTATCACACATGTCCCTGTGTTTATCACACGTGTCCCTGTGTTTATCACACATGTCCCTGTGTTTATCACACATGTCCCTGTGTTTATCACACATGTGTTTATCACACATGTCCCTGTGTTTATCACACATGTCCCTGTGTTTATCACACATGTCCCTGTGTTTAGCACATGTCCCTGTGTTTATCACACGTGTCCCTGTGTTTATCACACATGTCCCTGTGTTTAGCACATGTCCCTGTGTTTATCACACGTGTCCCTGTGTTTATCACACATGTGTTTATCACATGTGTCCCTGTGTTTATCACACATGTCCCTGTGTTTATCACACATGTCCCTGTGTTTATCACACGTGTCCCTGTGTTTATCACACGTGTCCCTGTGTTTATCACACATGTCCCTGTGTTTATCACACATGTCCCTGTGTTTAGCACATGTCCCTGTGTTTATCACACGTGTCCCTGTGTTTATCACACGTGTCCCTGTGTTTATCACACATGTCCCTGTGTTTATCACACATGTGTTTATCACACGTGTCCCTGTGTTTATCACACATGTGTTTATCACACATGTCTCTGTGTTTATCACACATGTCCCTGTGTTTATCACACATGTCCCTGTGTTTATCACACATGTCCCTGTGTTTATCACATGTGTCCCTGTGTTTATCACGTGTCCCTGTGTTTATCACACATGTCCCTGTGTTTATCACACGTGTCCCTGTGTTTATCACACGTGTCCCTGTGTTTATCACACATGTGTTTATCACAGTGTCCCTGTGTTTAGCACGTGTCCCTGTGTTTAGCACGTGTCCCTGTGTTTATCACACGTGTCCCTGTGTTTATCACACGTGTCCCTGTGTTTATCACATGTGTCCCTGTGTTTATCACACATGTCCCTGTGTTTATCACACATGTGTTTATCACACATGTCCCTGTGTTTATCACACATGTGTTTATCACACATGTCCCTGTGTTTAGCACACATGTCCCTGTGTTTATCACACGTGTCCCTGTGTTTATCACACGTGTCCCTGTGTTTATCACACGTGTCCCTGTGTTTATCACACGTGTCCCTGTGTTTATCACACATGTCCCTGTGTTTAGCACATGTCCCTGTGTTTATCACACGTGTCCCTGTGTTTATCACACATGTCCCTGTGTTTATCACACATGTGTTTATCACACATGTCCCTGTGTTTAGCACACATGTCCTGTGTTTATCACACGTGTCCCTGTGTTTATCACACATGTCCCTGTGTTTATCACACGTGTCCCTGTGTTTATCACACATGTCCCTGTGTTTATCACACATGTCCCTGTGTTTATCACACATGTCCCTGTGTTTATCACACGTGTCCCTGTGTTTATCACACATGTCCCTGTGTTTAGCACGTGTCCCTGTGTTTAGCACGTGTCCCTGTGTTTAGCACATGTCCCTGTGTTTAGCACGTGTCCCTGTGTTTAGCACATGTCCCTGTGTTTAGCACACATGTCCCTGTGTTTATCACACATGTCCCTGTGTTTATCACACATGTCCCTGTGTTTATCACACATGTCCCTGTGTTTATCACACATGTCCCTGTGTTTATCACACATGTCCCTGTGTTTATCACACATGTGTTTATCACACATGTCCCTGTGTTTATCACACGTGTCCCTGTGTTTAGCACATGTCCCTGTGTTTATCACACGTGTCCCTGTGTTTAGCACATGTCCCTGTGTTTATCACACATGTCCCTGTGTTTAGCACATGTCCCTGTGTTTAGCACATGTCCCTGTGTTTAGCACACGTCCCTGTGTTTAGCACGTGTCCCTGTGTTTATCACACGTGTCCCTGTGTTTATCACACGTGTCCCTGTGTTTATCACACATGTCCCTGTGTTTATCACACATGTCCCTGTGTTTATCACACATGTGTTTATCACACATGTCCCTGTGTTTATCACACATGTCCCTGTGTTTATCACACATGTCCCTGTGTTTAGCACATGTCCCTGTGTTTATCACACGTGTCCCTGTGTTTATCACACATGTCCCTGTGTTTAGCACATGTCCCTGTGTTTATCACACGTGTCCCTGTGTTTATCACACATGTCCCTGTGTTTAGCACATGTCCCTGTGTTTATCACACGTGTCCCTGTGTTTATCACACATGTGTTTATCACATGTGTCCCTGTGTTTATCACACATGTCCCTGTGTTTATCACACATGTCCTGTGTTTATCACACGTGTCCCTGTGTTTATCACACGTGTCCCTGTGTTTATCACACATGTCCCTGTGTTTATCACACATGTCCCTGTGTTTAGCACATGTCCCTGTGTTTATCACACGTGTCCCTGTGTTTATCACACGTGTCCCTGTGTTTATCACACATGTCCCTGTGTTTATCACACATGTGTTTATCACACATGTCTCTGTGTTTATCACACATGTCCCTGTGTTTATCACACATGTCCCTGTGTTTATCACACATGTCCCTGTGTTTAGCACATGTCCCTGTGTTTATCACACATGTCCCTGTGTTTATCACACGTGTCCCTGTGTTTATCACACGTGTCCCTGTGTTTATCACACATGTCCCTGTGTTTATCACACATGTCCCTGTGTTTATCACACGTGTCCCTGTGTTTATCACATGTGTCCCTGTGTTTATCACGTGTCCCTGTGTTTATCACACATGTCCCTGTGTTTATCACACGTGTCCCTGTGTTTATCACACGTGTCCCTGTGTTTATCACACATGTGTTTATCACACGTGTCCCTGTGTTTAGCACGTGTCCCTGTGTTTAGCACGTGTCCCTGTGTTTATCACACGTGTCCCTGTGTTTATCACACGTGTCCCTGTGTTTATCACATGTGTCCCTGTGTTTATCACACATGTCCCTGTGTTTATCACACATGTGTTTATCACACATGTCCCTGTGTTTATCACACATGTGTTTATCACACATGTCCCTGTGTTTAGCACACATGTCCCTGTGTTTATCACACGTGTCCCTGTGTTTATCACACGTGTCCCTGTGTTTATCACACGTGTCCCTGTGTTTATCACACATGTCCCTGTGTTTAGCACATGTCCCTGTGTTTATCACACGTGTCCCTGTGTTTATCACACATGTCCCTGTGTTTATCACACATGTGTTTATCACACATGTCCCTGTGTTTAGCACACATGTCCCTGTGTTTATCACACGTGTCCCTGTGTTTATCACACATGTCCCTGTGTTTATCACACATGTCCCTGTGTTTATCACACATGTCCCTGTGTTTATCACACGTGTCCCTGTGTTTATCACACATGTCCCTGTGTTTATCACATGTCCCTGTGTTTATCACACATGTCCCTGTGTTTAGCACGTGTCCCTGTGTTTAGCACATGTCCCTGTGTTTAGCACATGTCCCTGTGTTTAGCACGTGTCCCTGTGTTTAGCACATGTCCCTGTGTTTAGCACACATGTCCCTGTGTTTATCACACATGTCCCTGTGTTTAGCACACGTGTCCCTGTGTTTATCACACATGTCCCTGTGTTTATCACACATGTCCCTGTGTTTATCACACATGTCCCTGTGTTTATCACACATGTCCCTGTGTTTATCACACATGTGTTTATCACACATGTCCCTGTGTTTATCACACGTGTCCCTGTGTTTAGCACATGTCCCTGTGTTTATCACACGTGTCCCTGTGTTTAGCACATGTCCCTGTGTTTATCACACATGTCCCTGTGTTTAGCACATGTCCCTGTGTTTAGCACATGTCCCTGTGTTTATCACACGTCCCTGTGTTTAGCACGTGTCCCTGTGTTTATCACACGTGTCCCTGTGTTTAGCACATGTCCCTGTGTTTATCACACGTGTCCCTGTGTTTATCACACATGTCCCTGTGTTTATCACACATGTCCCTGTGTTTATCACACATGTCCCTGTGTTTATCACACATGTCCCTGTGTTTATCACACATGTCCCTGTGTTTATCACACGTGTCCCTGTGTTTATCACACATGTCCCTGTGTTTATCACACATGTCCCTGTGTTTAGCACATGTCCCTGTGTTTATCACACGTGTCCCTGTGTTTATCACACATGTCCCTGTGTTTATCACACATGTCCCTGTGTTTATCACACATGTCCCTGTGTTTATCACACATGTCCCTGTGTTTATCACACATGTCCCTGTGTTTATCACACGTGTCCCTGTGTTTATCACACATGTCCCTGTGTTTATCACACGTGTCCCTGTGTTTATCACACGTGTCCCTGTGTTTATCACACGTGTCCCTGTGTTTATCACACATGTCCCTGTGTTTATCACACGTCCCTGTGTTTATCACACATGTCCCTGTGTTTATCACACGTGTCCCTGTGTTTATCACACGTGTCCCTGTGTTTATCACACATGTCCCTGTGTTTATCACACATGTGTTTATCACACATGTCCCTGTGTTTATCACACATGTCCCTGTGTTTATCACACGTGTCCCTGTGTTTATCACACATGTCCCTGTGTTTAGCACACATGTCCCTGTGTTTAGCACACATCCCTGTGTTTAGCACATGTCCCTGTGTTTATCACACGTGTCCCTGTGTTTATCACACGTGTCCCTATGTTTATCACACATGTGTTTAGCATATGTCTGTGTTGTTGTGATGTGTTTTGCTGCACGTTGACTAGAGCCCAACCGATGCCATATTTTTGGGGCCGATACCGATTTTTGGAAAAAAAACTACACCGATGTTACCGATGTTTGGAACCGATGTTTAATAATGAATTAAAATAATAAGAAATACATTTGAAAAACTTCTCTTTCAAGTAAACAATAGAATATGACATTGACTTCATTTACTTTTCTGAAATAATTCCATTTTCTGTCTTTCTTTTTCTGTTCCAGGCATATACTGTATCGGCCGATATATCGGCCGATGTTACTGATATATCGGCAGGAATATCACCGATATCGGCCGATATATCTGTATCGATATCGGCCGATATATCTGTACGACCGATATATCGGTCTAGCTCTAACATTGACGTCATGCTTTATTTATCCAAACCATGGAGAGTTCTCTAGATCTAGAGCCAATAGCAGTTATTGTTTGTATCCGTAACATTCATTATTCAATGCTTTCAAGATTTTTAGAAATGCTGTTGCATTGAACCAGTGTTTTTCCTGTGTATTTCTTCGTAGCTCACCCAGCAGACCGGTTTGGCCAGGCTTGGTTCCCAGACTCTGAGACCATCAAAGACCTGAAGACCTGCCTCTCATGGTGTTGGCCAACGGGGGGATGAAAGGTACAAATCATTCTCCATGGAATCCTTTTCTATTTTAAGAAATATACTTTATTTCTTGATTTCTTTATGTGTGTATTTGGACGGGACAGAGTATATTGATGAACATTACAAAGCATTACAA
>CM076984.1:43313175-43318175 GCA_039105355.1 Benthosema pterotum | reverse complement strand
TATAAATCCTAGTCCTCCACATGTGACTCCACCAGTCCTCTCTTTATAAATCCTAGTCCTCCACATGTGACTCCACCAGTCCTCTCTTTATAAATCCTAGTCCTCCACATGTGACTCCACCAGTCTCCCTTTATAAATCCTAGTCCTCCACATGTGACTCCACCAGTCTCCCTTTATAAATCCTAGTCCTCCACATGTGACTCCACCAGTCCTCTCTTTATAAATCCTAGTCCTCCACATGTGACTCCACCAGTCTCCCTTTATAAATCCTAGTCCTCCACATGTGACTCCACCAGTCCTCTCTTTATAAATCCTAGTCCTCCACATGTGACTCCACCAGTCCTCTCTTTATAAATCCTAGTCCTCCACATGTGACTCCACCAGTCCTCTCTTTATAAATCCTAGTCCTCCACATGTGACTCCACCAGTCCTCTCTTTATAAATCCTAGTCCTCCACATGTGACTCCACCAGTCCTCCCTTTATAAATCCTAGTCCTCCACATGTGACTCCACCAGTCCTCTCTTTATAAATCCTAGTCCTCCACATGTGACTCCACCAGTCTCCCTTTATAAATCCTAGTCCTCCACATGTGACTCCACCAGTCCTCTCTTTATAAATCCTAGTCCTCCACATGTGACTCCACCAGTCCTCTCTTTATAAATCCTAGTCCTCCACATGTGACTCCACCAGTCCTCTCTTTATAAATCCTAGTCCTCCACATGTGACTCCACCAGTCTCCCTTTATAAATCCTAGTCCTCCACATGTGACTCCACCAGTCCTCTCTTTATAAATCCTAGTCCTCCACATGTGACTCCACCAGTCCTCTCTTTATAAATCCTAGTCCTCCACATGTGACTCCACCAGTCCTCTCTTTATAAATCCTAGTCCTCCACATGTGACTCCACCAGTCTCCCTTTATAAATCCTAGTCCTCCACATGTGACTCCACCAGTCCTCTCTTTATAAATCCTAGTCCTCCACATGTGACTCCACCAGTCCTCTCTTTATAAATCCTAGTCCTCCACATGTGACTCCACCAGTCCTCTCTTTATAAATCCTAGTCCTCCACATGTGACTCCACCAGTCCTCCCTTTATAAATCCTAGTCCTCCACATGTGACTCCACCAGTCCTCTCTTTATAAATCCTAGTCCTCCACATGTGACTCCACCAGTCCTCTCTTTATAAATCCTAGTCCTCCACATGTGACTCCACCAGTCCTCTCTTTATAAATCCTAGTCCTCCACATGTGACTCCACCAGTCTCCCTTTATAAATCCTAGTCCTCCACATGTGACTCCACCAGTCCTCTCTTTATAAATCCTAGTCCTCCACATGTGACTCCACCAGTCCTCCCTTTATAAATCCTAGTCCTCCACATGTGACTCCACCAGTCCTCCCTTTATAAATCCTAGTCCTCCACATGTGACTCCACCAGTCCTCCCTTTTTCCTTACCCAGAGGCAGCTCAGCCAGGCTCTTTCTGATTGGCCATCATATGGTCCCGCCGGGACTACTTGTTAGCCAATGACAAAGCTTACAGCACTGCCACTCTCCAGCACGGTGGCGGTGCTGCTTGTTTAGGCATTTATTTCACATTTACAATATTAATTTCAACTCTTACGTATTTCAGACATGATCTAGCAGGGGTTGACACTAAGGTCTCTGAGGCACTTGCCCATCGGGCAAGTGCAAGTCAGGTTCTACTTGCCCTCAGGTCATGGTCATGCAACCAAATGGACCCTTACGGGTCCATTTGGTTTCATTTTTACACTCTCAAGAGTTAAAATCCATCATCTTAATTAGCCCAGGTCTACACTGTAGAAGATTAATGGTCATTTTGATCTGTATGTTAATTTGCCTGTTTTGTTTCCCAAATCCAGCCTGGAATTGTAGATATCTAGAAAGCAGGGAAAGACACAGAGGCAGAGTGCAATGACTGCCTTCAAGACAAATTTATCTTGTGTTGTGTTATGGTGCAGTAAGTTGCACACTTGCCCGATCGGGCAACCAGGTAGCAGTCTTCACTTGCCCCACCATTTTTTTTACTTGCCCCGGGCAAGCGGGCAAGTGTTAGTGTCAAGCCCTGTCTAGTATGACTAAGAGTCTGGCTGTGCAATTAACTCATTTATAGAGCTGCAGCGATTAAGCAATGGATCGTATTGAATATTAGTTGAATTACTTGTCAACTAATTTACTATTAAATTAATCGTAACTATCACTGGAGTTTTTGTAATTTATCATGGAGTTTTCCCTCTTAACCGCAGTTTTTTTTTTTCAATGAAATGCATGGAGTCAGAATAAGCCTAAGGATGAGTTGCTTTAATTAATTAGTAAAATGTATTGAATTGAAAGCCTAACCAGCAGCTAATGTGATGTATTTTGTTAGTTAGAACATGTATTAAAATCTACTGTATATTTTAAAGTGATAGTTGAAGTGTCATAACACAATTAATCGATAAGTTGTTTAGATAATCGATGATGAATTGATGATAATAATCGTTAGTTGCAACCCGATTCATTTGGGATAAAATGTCAGTAATTTCAGTGTTTTTCCTCTGGTGAAAAGTTGGATGTTCCACCATGGATGGCAGGAAGCAGATAGACAAGCTCAGAGCATGTCACTGGGTGCCACTTTTCGATCTTGCAGATCATATCTTCTATACCGTGTGTGTGTGTGTGTGTGCGTGTGTGTGTGCGTGTGTGTGCGCGTGTATCTCTGCGTGTGGCGCTCTGCAGTATAATGAAGCAGAGTGTCGTTTTTTAAAAGGATTGTGTGTCGTGTCAACATCATCAATACATTATTGATGCATGTTGCATGTACAAACTGATGGACACGTGTTAACAGCAGGTGGTGAGAGAAAGATCATTATGCTGACGACACAAACCAATGATAAGCAGCCGTGATAATTCTCTGTCCGATGTGGTGTAACATAATGCCGTGGTTTTCAACCAGTGGTCCCTGAGAGAGTTCCAGGTGGTCCCCAACAGGCTAAATGATGGGAAGTTGGTTACTCTTTGAGAGCGTAAAACATGAAACCAAATGGACCCTTGCAGGTCCATTTGGTTTCATGTTTACACTCCCAAGAGTTAAAATATTCATCATGTGAATTATCCCCAAGTCTACACAACTAGAGAATGTAGAAGATTAATGGTCATTTTGATCTGTATGTTGGACTGTTTGGTTTCCCCAAATCCAGCCTGGATGGAATTGTGGACAAAAGCAAAATAAATCTTTAGTTTTGGGCTCTGTGGGGCTAAAATGTCATCAAATGGTGGTCCTCTGTGGCTCAAAAAATGCTGAATAAATAGTGGGCCCTGGGTATGAAAAAGGTTGAAAACCGCTGGTGTGACATAATGCACGGACGGACGCGCGGCACAGACAGACCGCTGAAGTGAAGCACAGTCAGTGTCAGGGCGGATATAACATGTCCCATTTGGGGGGGCAAGAGAACATGTTGGAGGGGCAAGAGTAGAATTTTCAGTTCCAGGACATTTATTAGTCAAGTAAAGCATCAATAATAACATCAGTTGTTGTTGAAGTTGCAACAGACACGCAGCATGCATAAAGCT
This sequence comes from Benthosema pterotum, assembly GCA_039105355.1. Taxonomy (NCBI): domain Eukaryota; kingdom Metazoa; phylum Chordata; class Actinopteri; order Myctophiformes; family Myctophidae; genus Benthosema; species Benthosema pterotum. The sequence goes on along the minus strand of CM076984.1, from coordinate 43,314,605 downwards.
AAAGGTCTGACTCAGAGGGCGCGATTTTCCTTCCACCCCTTGTCCCTAACGTTATGCGATACCCGCAGCGAATTCCCTTATTGCTATTTTGGTCACCTTTTCTCTTCCCTTAGCCACTATTCTTTATGCCGACACCGTTATTTGTGGCTGGAGGTGTGGTCATGGGCGTGTTTGTTGCGCAGTCCCTTAAGTTGCTAATTTCGTCAAATAGATTTGGGAACTAGATAAGGCCAGCTCAGACCACCCATTAACCGATACGCGAAGGCAGAGCCACGTGCACACGGTACGGGCGTCTGTGCGCCTTTGGAGATGTCCACGACTCCACGCGGAAAGGCGCCAGTTCAATTCATCTCCTTATTTATGGTTTGTGCTATAAACAGCTGCAGATTGCCTGCTGTCAGTCACTTCCTTGTGTTCAGGTAATGTACAGTATATAATATAATTAAATACATTAATTAACTTGTGACGCAATGCTGTAAATTGCAAAAAAAAAACTCTGGAATTCGCGGCAAAAAAGACCTTTTTTGATCATTGATTTCTCTGCCAATTCTGGACCATTTTTTACATTTCAAAGTGCAGCGTGACGGGAAAAGTCTTCTCTCTCAGATGCTGTATAGAATATGTGGGTAGGTCTTCTCTATGATCCCGCATCGAGCAAAATGTAAGTGTCGGGGATTTGGTGGACCGTTTCCACCAAAATCCCGACACTTACATTTTGCTAGATCCCGCATTGTAGAGAAGACCTACCCACATATACTATACAGCATCTGAGAGAGGAGGCTTTTCCCGTCACGCTGCACTTTGAAATGTAAAAAATGGTCCAGAATTGGCCGAGAAATCAATGATTAAAAAAAAAACGTTTTTTTGGCCGCGAATTGCCGACTTTTTTGCAATTTACTTTATAACATTTCGCAGACTTGGGATAAATGCACGCCACATACAGCAAAAAAACATGGAACATGTTTTTTCAACATAACATGTTGAATGGTAAGAAATGATTGAGAATTGACCGAGCTATAATTGTTTGAAAATGAGAGCATGATCTTTGAGAATAGGCGTCTGTCCTAAGCCCGCAGCCAGGCTGCGTGCTTCGGAGGGTCAGACATAGCAGTAGGGATAAGGGAACTAGATAAGGGATGAATTAAAGGGAATGGCAAGACCAACACGGATTGGATGAAAGCTAAAAACACCCAAACCACACCTATGCATAATTTAACGGGTATAGGAGGTGTTAAAGGGAGATGGCATGGTTACGAAATTAGCGACTTTAGTGTGGGAACGCCTCTTCCCCAATGCTATGTGCGTTAATTGCGCATAAGGGCTAATGTAACCAAAATCGGGCCAGAGAGTTTTCTGTTTTCAATGATGAAATGCTGTTGGTTTAGTGGTGACACAGCTGTAGTTAGTTAGTAGCAGTAGTAGTGTTTCAC
>CM076984.1:43288175-43310675 GCA_039105355.1 Benthosema pterotum | reverse complement strand
GGAGGAGATAGGAGGTTTCCATTAGCAGTGGTATGGAGATAGGAGGAGATAGGAGGTTTCGCTCAGCAGTGGTATGGAGATAGGAGGAGATAGGAGGTTTCGCTCAGCAGTGGTATGGAGATAGGAGGAGATAGGAGGTTTCGCTCAGCAGTGGTATGGAGATAGGAGGAGATAGGAGGCTTCCCTCAGCAGTGGTATGGAGATAGGAGGAGATAGGAGGAGATAGGAGGTTTCCCTGCCTTCCAGGCGACAGCCAGCGTATCCTGGTTGCTCCCATAGCTCATCCAGAGGCCAAACTCCAGGGCTGCTAATGGCAAATACAATAAACGCTGTGCACGGACGGACCCAGGGACGGCCCCGCACTAGCACCACCCACCCAGCGCCTGGGCTGGACTCCAACGCTGAATCATCCTCTGTGTGTTCGGCGGAGCGAGATAAATAAAATAAAATAAAAGTTGCCACTTTAACTGTTTCCAACCTGTCTTGGTATAATTGGCCTCACGCACGGCTTGTGACCGATGTCCTGTTGGTTCCATGTGCTGCCATATGCTGACTCATTTTCATTTAACACATTTTGTCAGCAACATTCTAGCTTTTGACGCTAGATTCTACAGTAGTTTCCGAACTCTAGAATCTAGTAATTGACACTAAATTATAGTTTCTGATACTAGAATCTAGTTTTTGACACTAGATTCTAGTTTCTGCCAATAGATTCTTCTAATTCCCGACCCTGGCAAAAGGTAAAATAGTACGCCCGCACACTGTTACTGCTCGGTACAAGAAAATATTTTATTTTAAGAAGCAACGTTTCGGTCCCTCCGGACCTTCATCAGGCATAACAACTCATCTTGAGAATACATCTTATATACACAAACAATAGAGATCAACAACCAATCACAGTTGAGTCCAGGATAATTAGACAGAGGTCCAGCTTGTGGAGATTGTCAATTTGATGACATCATTTAAAAACACAGTAGCCCCCTAGACATCTTCTACACCATTTAGAGAAAACAAGTACAAAAATGATGTAAAGTTTTGGTTGTAGCAAACATAGTTGAAGTCAAAAACACAGTAAGAGACAAGTGTCACTAGGTCCTAGCTCTGATCTATAGACCTAGAGAAAGGATTGGTATTATATACATATATACACACACAACACAAATACACCCATCAGGCAAGAAGTTCCAAAAACAGAAAATCTATAGGATTTCTTTTTTATTTTTTAGGTTGGCCCATTTCTTTTTTTAGGCAGGGGCTTTGTTTAGAGAAACAATGTTCCGCTCTGAGAAATAAACATGAAAGCTATAACATGACATTTAGTAATAGTTCGTCGTTGAGCCCTTTTGGTTGCAGGGTTTGAAGAGTATGGATCCAATATGCTTCACGTTGTTTCAACAAGAGGTCATGGTTACCACCTCTGTTGGGCAGTCGAACTTGTTCTATGCCCAAGAAACGAAAAGAAGAAATGTCATGTTTACAATCATTGAAGTGAACAGCAACTGGATAATCACGGTCATTTCTCCGAATGGAGCTCTTGTGTTCACTGATTCGTTGCTTTAGCTGTCTAGTTGTTTTTCCCACATAGGACAGTCCACATGGACACCGGATCATATAAACAACATGCGTAGAGATACAAGTGATAATACTCTTAATTTGGAACTTCTTGCCTGTATGAGGATGGGTAAAACAAGTCGTTTTAAAAGTATTACTGCACTGAGCACAATGCCCACAGGGATAATTACCTTTAGGTAAGGGGCTCAGGAGGGTCTGCCTTTGCATAACCCTAGGAGAATGAAAGTCTGCATGCACAAGAGCATCTCTCAAATTTTTTCCTCGTCTGGAAGAGAATAAGGGGGGGTCTTTGAATAAAAGTTTCAATTCAGGGTCTGATGTAAGAATATGCCAATGCTTTTTAAATGTGGTTCTAATCTTATGAGCATATGGCGAGTGTGTGGTTACACAGGTAACTGAGAATTTCTTCTCCTTTTTTACACTTTTAGACAAAAGTTCAGAACGTGGTTTGTTCAAGGCTAAAGTATATGCTCTGTCCAGACATTCAGACGAGTAGCCCCTTTGTGCAAATTTGACTTTCATCTCAGTAGATTTATTTACAAAATCATCGATAGAGGAACACACTCTTTTGAGCCTGTAAAATTGGCTGATAGGTAGAGACCTAATAAGGGGGGGAGGGTGATTGCTGGTGGCCATTAAAAATGTATTGCAGTCAGTCTCTTTCTGGTACAGGGTAGTAGACAGACTGCCCCTGTTTAGCACTACCCACATGTCTAGGAAGTGCACCCTCTCCTGGCTGCATTCTAATGTGAACTTCAGGTTGGGATCAAAATCATTAAGCAATGTTACAAAACTCTGTACTTCCTCTGAGGAACCTCTGAACAAACACCAGATGTCATCGATGTATCTAAACCATTTAATGATATTAGGCTGATAAACATTTTCAGTGGGGTTATATACATATTTTTCTTCAAAATGACCCATAAATAGGTTTGCATAGTTTGGTGCAAATATGGATCCCATAGAAGTGCCAGAGGTTTGCAAGTAAAAATCATCATCAAAACTGAAATAATTATATTTTAGAACAAAAGAGGCTAAATCAATTATAAATTGATTGGGTGGTATAGCTGTGACCGCTCTGCTAGACAAATAGTATTTAAGGGCATCTAAGCCAGCATCGTGTGCTATATTTGTGTAAAGGCTTGTCACATCTAAAGTTAGCAGCCAAGTGTCCTCATGTAAATCAGAAATATCAGAGATTTTGTTTATGAAGTCTGTTGAATCTTTTATATACGCGGGTAACTCATGAACCAAAGGCTTAATGAAAGAATCCACATATTCAGACAGCGGTGAGGATAGAGAGTTAATTTGTGCCACAATAGGGCGTCCAGGTGGGTCAGTCATGGATTTGTGGATTTTTGGTAAGGTATAGAACACTGGTCGAATTGGATATTGGCAATATAAGAAATCAAATTCTGATTGAGAAATAAAACCATTGTTTTTTGCATTATCCAAATAAGAGAAAATCTCCCTCTGAAATGACAAAGTGGGGTCACTCTTTAGTTTTTTATAAAACTTTGCATTAGACAACTGAGACAATATTTCTTGACGGTACTTTTGGCTGTCTTGGACCACTAGACCACCCCCCTTATCAGCTGGCTTCAGAACCAAATCCTTGTCCTCAAAAAGTTCAGAGAGGGCTTTTTTCTCCCCATAAGACAGATTACTAGTCACCCGAAAGGGTTGTTCAATGACCTTAAAAACATCCTGCTCTACAAGTCTACAAAACGTGTTAATGGAAGCATTTTGTACATTAGGGCAAAAGGTACTTTTAGGTCTAAAATGGTTAGTGGAGGCACCAGTAGATAAAGGGCTTTTAGCAAAAAAGTGCTTTAATTTGATTTGGCGAAAACACTTAAATAGATCAACCTTTAGACCAAAGGAGTTAACCCCAGATGTATTGGGTACAAAAGACAATCCTTTTGACAGTAAAGATAATTGATCAGTAGTAAGTTCTTTTGACGAAATGTTGATTACCGTTTGTTGGTGTGGCTGCGTGTCCAGGGACGGTGCCCTTTTCCTGGATACACGTTTGCCACGCCTGCATCTTTTTTTCGATGTTGAACTGTTTTGTGTGCTCCTAAAAAAGATGAACTACGGGCCGGAATGCTGGAGTCACTGTCCATTGTGAAGTCACTGTCCATTGATGTCGAGTCATCTCGAGGGTGGCGTCCCCTCTGGTCCTGGACTGTGCCCCGTCCCCGGCTGCTGACAGATGGTCTTGTTGCGGCGTTGGATGGTCGAGAAGCTGTGGATGGAGGGGAGGGCTGTGCTTTAATGTCCCACTCGTAGACTGCATTTTTCAGGTAGTCATCAGCGTCCCTCTTATACTTCCTTAATTTCTTAGCAAGTTCCTTCTCTTTATATTTGTTAAGGGAGACTTTTATGGCAGAGTCAATAGATGTAAACTCCTGGCCAAATTTGTTTCTGAGGTCTTCTTCTTGTAGTTCTATCTCAGTTTTTAGCTGTTGTGCTTCAGAAGTGCACTGTTCAATTATGAGGAGCATTAGATCAAAGGAGCATTTGTTCATTATCTCTCCCCATCGTTTCAAGAATTGTTCATCATCCTTACCCAGAGTAGGGGCTGTAGTCATTCGTAGGCCGAATGGGATTCTCTTGTTCCTCCAGTATTCGCTCAGTGTAGAAGCGTGCAGTTGTAGACGAGTCTCTTTTCGGTGGAGTTTTTCCAGCTTGTACTTCAGTTCATCACAAGACACTGCTGTGCCTAGAGTCTCGTTAGGGATCAGGATCCTCTGTGCATCTGCATCAGAATATTCAAACGTAGATGCACGGGTTGTGCTGAGCTGCGAGTTGACTTCCTCGAAGGTAGACATATTTCTTATCAAGTTACCGGCAGATATCTAGGGTGCAAGAAAGTAAACAAGGCCGACTCGACACTCTCGAAGTTGGCTAGATCAACTGTATAAACTTGCTTCCGCACAATAATTAATAATTCCGCACAAAAATAACTAATTCCCGACCCTAAAATCTAGTTTTTGACTAGAATCTAGTTTCCGATGCTAGAATCGTTTTTTTTACACTAGATTTTTTACACTAGATTCTAGTTTCTGACATAGATTCTAGTTTTTCTGAAAAAAATCTACGTTTCTGTGTCAGTAATGCTAACATATTTCAAGCCAAGGACCACTAGAATTATCCATATTTGGCTGCAGACCTCCATCTGAAAAAATGTTGCTCTAGGGATCCCCCAGAAGCAAAAGTTTGGGTTAAAAATGTTTGTAATGTATTCAAAGATTTGCAGCACATTTTCAGAAATTTTCAAAAATAGCAGATCTACAAGCTCATATCGCGCCACTTGGTGGCGCGATATGAGCTTGTAGATCTGCGATTTTTCAACAGCTAAAACACCAAAACGCGTTCAGTACTTAAAGGTTTAAATCCCTATGGCAAAGTGTACAGTAAGTCTACCAGGCCACTGTGTGGCTTTATGTTATACTGCTGTTGGACTATTCATTATTTTGGGGAGAATTAAAGAAAAGCTTCCTCCTCTTTCTCTTTGTTTTATCTCTCTTGTTGGAATTAAACCCCAGACTGGGCAGCGTTCCATTTCTGGAGTGGGAATTAACTGGTAAAATACTGTAAGTCACGTTGTTGTAAGTCAAGGATTTGTAGTCAGCAGATAGGAAGCCAGGCAGTATTCTGAATGGATTGGTGAATGGAAAAGCGTATGGATCAGTATTATGAATGAATCAGTGTGTGAGTGATGTGTTATGAATGGATACTTTCTTAGAGAGGGAGCAAAATACACTATACTATAGTACACACATGTCAAACTCAAGGCGCGGGGGCCAAATCAGGCCTGTGAATGGATTATCTTTGGCCCATGGGATGATATTGAATTAGTATTAGAACTGTCCCTCTGGTATATTACACACACCATGATAATAAATGAATGCAACTAATTGTTTTACTTCCTCAACTCAGTCTTATTTAGCTTTAACATATTTTTACCTGATTGTACAAAATGTTCACTCCGAAAGGACATATAATATTCAATTTGTGTTTTGCGCTGTGCTTTTAACATTTTTCCCGAAAAATAGGAGGTGTTCATGTCTCAATAGGAGGTCTCAATAGGACCTGCTATTTTTAAATAAAATTTAAGTATTAAGTTTTATTGAAAAAAAAAAAAAACAGTTTACGTCATCGAAAACCGGTGTTGAAACACAGACCGGTGTCTCTGGCCCTCGTCTCGGCCCACTCTGCATTTGGGTTTTACACCCCTGCTATAGTATCTATACTATACTACACTACACTACACTACACTACACTATACTATACTATACTATACTATACTATACTATACTATACTATACTATAGCAGGGGTAGGGAACCTGTGGCTCGGGAGCCAGATGTGGCTCTGTCGATGGCTGCTTCTGGCTCACAGACAAATCATTAATTATATAGACATTTCAGTGGGAAAGTGGCAAACATACACTTCAACAGACACTTGTGTATCCAATCTATATATCTGTCAATCACATAGACAGCGCATATGAGTCAGACTCAGACACTATTTTACGCATTTTGCTCTGCTGTCAAAAATAGCAGCTGATGTGTACACGTTCAAGTTCCATAAAACAAACTAATCATTGTTGTGAATTATCTGCCTGCTGTCTGTCTGTACCTTTAAGAGACTCATGTGCTTTCCATCACTCCACCCCACTCCACTCATCAGCCAATCACACCCCAGGTGCACCACTATATAAGCAGCTCACTACTAAACCCTACTCACTCAGTTTCCAGCCTTCAAACAGGCAACAAGCAGAACCTGCAGCCTTTTACCCACAACCTTTTACCAGCCATGCGTCCTTGACCAACGTAAGCTTGTTCTGCATTGACTTGATTTTCTGCCACTGTTTAACCTGTTCATCTTTGCTAGCATATAGCCTATTCAATATATGTTGTGCAATATGTCATATCTCATATGGTCATTTATGGTTACGTATATCTGCTAAATTATAACCTACTCTGACTGGTATTATGTTAATCTAATATTTTCCACATATTTGCATTATATCATTCATCACTATCGGTTGAACGCTGTTAATCATATTCACACATGTATTATATTATGACATTGAATGTATCCCATTATCTATTTTGTAGAAACCATGGCACAAATAGAAACATGACACATGACACAATACTGCTATAAACCATCTTAAATATACTTGATGTCACGCTACTCTCTCTGACCGGAGGACTTTTGGGTGGTCACTGGTCAGCAATTCCAAGTCACAAACCAGCTAATATTTAATAATCATGTTAACTAAAAAGAAACCTTTTTGAGAAGATGGATAAAAGACAATAAAAGGACCAGGAGTGTTGTACTTTTCAGCAGGAATGAACAGAGGAATTTGCTTTTGTGTAGAGAGCAGGTTCTGCTGTGTGTCTAATATGCAATAATAAATTACCAACAGCATAAGAATGTTTTTAAAAATAACTCTGATCCATTGTACTTTAAAGGTGTTGTAATTACATACAATTTGCCTGCATATTAGGTTTTAACAAATTCTATGGCTCTCACAGGATTTAATTTAAAAATATGTCGTGTTCATGGCTCTCTCAGCCAAAAAGGTTCCCGACCGCTGGACTATGGACTGTAGACATGATCTAGCCTAGGATTTACACCGGGGGTTTTCAACCAGTGGTCCTTGAGGTGGTTACAGGTGGTCCCCAGCTGAGTTGGTTAACCAGATGTAACTCTTGAGAGCATAAATCCGTTTGGTTTCATGGGTACACTTTCAAGAGTTAAAATCTGCATCATCTGCAGGACGAAGCAAGTGTCTGTCTGCAGTGAAACAGCTGCAGCAAGTAGAAGCAGCGTAGAGGGGAAAAGGCAATATATCTATTTTTTTTGCTATTACCTTTAATGATTATAAAGTGTTATTAGTATATGAGTTGGAAGATTTATTTTATTTTTTAAAAAAGTGTACACTATGTGTACTGTATTTAACAGATTTTGTGCCGTTGAAATAGATCTACGTCTCCCGTTATCATTATGAAATATAGTTATGACTGATGCCGCTGCCGTTGGGCTACGCCTTTCAACGTTACTTACCGGCGCCGGTTTGATACGATCCCCATGCTAACAGCAGCGTGCAGCGACCGCATATTCCATTGATAGACCATAATAAGGGACGGACCAAACCGGAACCGGAAGTGTGTGTCGCCAACTAACTTGTCCGTGGGGAAACATGGACCGAAATATGAAATATGATTTTTGATGAAAATCGCTGGCACTGGCTACCTCAAAAAATATGAAAAAGGGCTGGCACTGGGAGTGTTAAGGAACATTCAGTGATTGGGAAACCATGTGCTCCACGTGGTAACATGATGTGCACATGCACATGCTCTACAGTCCAACAGCATGTGTCTGTCCTCACAGGGAATGATATCTACAATATCCTCACCCATCCAGCCATTCATTAATTCGTTCATTCATTCATTAATCCAGCTGTTTGTTCGTTTGTTCGTTCATTTGTTCGTTCATTCAGCCATCCAGCCATTCAATCATTCGTTCATTTATTAATCCAGCCATTCATTCATTCATTCATTCATTCATTCATTCATCCATCCATCCATCCATCCATCCATCCATCCATCCATCCATCCATCCATCCATCCATCCATCCATCCATCCATTCATTCATTCATTCATTCATTCATTCATTCATTCATTCCAGCCGTCCGTCTGTCCATCCACACCCCCCCATCCACCCACATGGTCTGACAGATCGGTTGTGTCCCAGTGGACTCTCTCTCTCTCTCTCTCTCTCTCTCTCTCTCTCTCTCTCTCTCTCTCTCTCTCTCTCTCTCTCTCTCTCTCTCTCTCTCTCTCTCTCTCTCTGTCTCTCTCTCTCTCTGTCTCTCTCTCTCTCTCTCTGTCTCTCTCTCTCTCTCTCTCTCTCTCTCTCTCTCTCTGTCTCTCTCTCTCTCTTTTCTCTCTCTCTCTCTCTCTTTCTCTCTCTTTCTCTCTCTCTCTCTCTCTCTCTCTCTCTCTCTCTCTCTCTCTCTCTCCATCCAGTGACATCGTTCTCCTTCCACCGGCTAAAGAGTTCACTTCAATTATCCTCCTGTGACCTCGGTGAAACCCTGCTATAATTCGCCCAGCGCTGTGACACCCCCCCTGTCTGGGTTAACATGCTGCTGAGCCCCCCCATCACCCCCCCAGCCAGCCCTGCCTGGGTTAACATGCTGCTGAGCCCCCCCATCACCCCCCCAGCCCCCCCCCTGTCTGGGTTAACATGCTCCGGTCCTGCTGCACTCTAACCTCCATTAACCACTTTAGGTTTCATTCTAAAAACAAAACTAAATCTTTCTAAACCCTAAAAGAAAGCCTGTTTCCATGGTTTCCATTTGAGCCACAGAGGACCAGTCTATCAGAACTAAAACTAATGAATGTTGCCTTTTAGTCCAAAGTTCCACATTGTAAGGTCCGACAATTGGATAACAGCCAATTGTTGGCCAAATTTACCATTATTTTACATTTTCTGTGTAGATTTGGTGTAAAAGTAATTCAGATTATCAATAATGATGTAACTCTTTGAGAGCGTAAAAATGAAACCAAATGGACTGCTACGGGTCCATTTGGTTTCATGGACACACATTCAGCAGATTTTTTTAACATGTTTTGAAAAAAAAAAAAGTCTATATTTTTATTATATTATAGGAATATAAAGCCTGCAGTTTCTATTAGCTTGGATTCCACCATTGATGATGTGCATGGATGAGATATGGAGTGAGTAGAAACGCTAGTGGCATTTTATCATGTACATTAGTGAGGATATGAAGATGCGTTGAAAAAATGGTGAAGTGGTCCTTTAGTGTGAGCCACTATGCATTAAATGCCTGCATTGTGAATTATATCACCTTGTGGCGCTTTGTGAGCTTGTCGATCATCCGTTTTCACAGTTGTTTTGTTTTCCCAGCGCCGTAATACAAGAGAATACAAGAGAACAGCAGAGAATAAGAGAAACGGCTTTGAGATATTCAAGACACCGAGCCGATAGCGATATTAATAAGACACAGATGAAGCTGATAGACAGTGACTGTCGACTCTGTCCTGGTTCTAATAACTGTCTGAATCCCCTGATATTATGTTTTATTACTGTCATTATGTCTTTATTGTCACACAGTGAGGAATCAAAGATAACAGACAGTGGAATATGGAGAACAAAATGAAAATCTAAACTCACTGTCAGGCTTTGATGTTTGGTTTTATCAGCCTGTTGAATCACCTCTAAAGTAAGCATAAGAGCAATAATAAAAGAAAAAGGTCCATATTTTCAGTGTATTATCCTGCTAGTGGCAGCAGCAACACGTTGTAACACACTGACGCTGTCTGTCTGCCGGGATTAAATCTTCAATCACTGTGTGTCAACTTTGTTCTTTTTTCCTCCTGTGAAATTAATAACCTACCTAGTTTTTTTTCATACTGCAGGTCACACTAAAGTAGTAATGAAATATCTAGGAGCACTCAGAACACTGCAATCTGAGCTTTTACATATACTAGGGGTGGACAATTCACTTACCGCACACTGCAATACAATATTGATATTTAGGGTTCTGAATTGATTTATATTGCAACTCTATTTCTATTTTTGCTCCGATTCGATTTGACTTTAGTTTTATTCAATCAAGGTTCATGTTTTAGGCTGTTATTAGAGAAAGTAAAATATGGGTGTTAACACTAGAAAGACTAACGGGTCGTGAGGACCCCTTCCTTTTTGTGGATTTTCTCTGCCTGTGATGGTCTGAAAAAGTTCCCCTTCCATGACTTTTCCTAAATATGCAATTCAAGTCATCTCTGTTTTTCTTTTCGTCTGTAATAATGTTTTCATAATTAAACCTAACCCTACAGATAACCCAGTAAAACCTATTCCTAACCCTCGACCATAATGCAAACCGTCACGGCTGTTAGGCAAAACAGTCGTGACTGTTAGTCAAAGCGACCGTCGCGGTCAGGGATTGCTTGATCTGAGTGTTTTGGACATATGAGGTTTTCATCCCCGTCTGACCCAACGTTGGTACTCAGGGCACTGACACTAACACTTGCACGCTTGCCCGGGGCAAGTAAAAAAAAATGGTGAGGCAAGTGAAGACTGCAACCTGGTTGCCCGATCGGGCAAGTGTGCAACTTGAAAAACTGGATTTGGGAAACAAAACAGCCAAATTAACATACACATCAAAATGACCTAATCTTCTACATTCTCTAGTTGTGTAGACTTGGGCTAATTAAGATGATGAATTTTAACTCTTGAGAGTGTAAAAATGAAACCAAATGGACCCGCCAGGGTCCATTTGGTTTCATTTTTACGTTCTCAAGAGTTACACCTGGTTTAAAGCACCCAAGGAAGTAAACTTAAATGCAAAATTTACAATATATTTTTGGGGGGCAAGTGACCATGACCTGAGGGCAAGTAGAACCTGACTTCCACTTGCCCGATGGGCAAGTGCCTCAGAGACCTTAGTGTCAACCCCTGGTACTGTATTCCTTCATTTTAAAACTTGCAGTTTTGTTCAGAGTTTATTGTTGCGTGTTGTTGTGGTGCCCAGAGGAGAGGCTGCCATATTCCATTTAGCCTGAGTAGTTACTGTTTTTATGAAAACCCATAAAAGCGTCCGAGACTCGTTCACTTATTATATGAGTTGTTGTTCAGCGGCGGCGAGCGTTTTAACGGAAGCTCTGGATTGTTAATGCAAATGGAAAGTCGTAACCGCATAGAGGCAATTCAGTAATATGCCTTTATTTGGCTGCTGTAGTTTTAGGAAGGAAAGAAATCTGTTCTCCCTCATTGGCTGGTTGGCGGGGGGGGGGGGGTTGGGGCGGTCGACTTTCTGCAGTTTCACTTAAAGGACAACTCAGAGGCGTAGCGTCATTTGGGCCATTAGGGCCATGGCCCAGAATTATTTTGCTGGCCCAGGCTGAGGTACAGTACACTTGGGCCAAGAATTCAGGGGAACAGACAGACAGGCACAATGAGTAGCCTAGTGTTGGGGGATCGGAGGTGTTAGACGGCTTGACGCCCCGCTATTCATCCAGGCTTTTGTTATCAAATGGGTCAAAACCTGTTTAACTGGTCCTGGTGACTGGAGGTGTCAAAGTTGCTCCCCCAAAACAAAAGGTGTTAATGGCCCGTGCACCCATCTATTTCCAGTAGAACCTTTTTTACTTCCCTGGAGAGGCTGGCGATTTTCTACTGGCCCAGGCTGATGTTAGACCCACGCTACGCGCCTGGGACAACTTTAGTTTTATGCAATCAAGGCTCATGTTTTAGATTGTTATTAGAGACCGTAAAAGATGGGTGTTAATTGTTTTACATTCCTTTGCTTTCTTTAGTTTTAGGGATTTTAGCTATGGGAGGAGGCATTAGAACATTGTCCTAAACCTAACCTCAGTAAAACTATGCCCAAGCCTAACCATAATTAACCTTGGTTAAACTAGACAGTCACTGGGGACGCCATGTTCTTAAAATGTGTCATTGGGCGACCTGCTTTACCTCCTGAGCCACAGCTGCCATTCTTGCTTGCATGCCGCCATTGGCCAGAAGCCATTATATGACCCAACTAACCGGAAGTCCTCGATACTCTGTGGTGTCCATATGCCACTGCTACTGCCACCTACCAGCTAGCCCACAACGTATTTGGATCTTTAGACTTCATCTGATTGCGATTAATTGATACAGTAAATTAAAAAAAATCATCAATGTTGGAGTAATTAAGAATAATTTTAGCAGGCAAACTGCTGTGGATTACTTACAGACCCACCAAGGCTCAGGGTTTCTAGTACACCACAAGGTAGCTGATATATTTCTTTCTTTCTAATACATTAGGTGAAAACACACGACTCCTCTGAGATCAGCTGTCTAATTTACCTGGCATGTTTTTTCCACTGTAAAAAGAAAGACAGAGGAAACATAACGTTGTACTTTTTTTCTTGATGTATTTGTTACCTTCAGACCTCCATAGTGAGGTCCTTGGAGTGTGTGTGTGTGTGTGTGTGTGTGTGTGTGTGTGTGTGTGTGTGTGTGTGTGTGTGCGTGCGTGTGTGTGTGTGTGTGTGTGTGTGTGTGTGTGTGTGTGTGTGTGTGTGTGTGTTCTCGCTGTAACAAGCAGCTCTCTACATTAATAATTGCTCCTGGTGGGACTGAGTGAAGTTGTTTGAAGTTTTGAAGGCTGTCATAACGTTGTGTTGTGATCATGTGACACGTGTTCTGGTGTTCCACCGCCAACCGCACTGCTAACAAGAGTTCTGACACAAACACAAACACAACATACTGCTGGATATACTATAGAGTTTTATTATACTAAGTAGAATCGTTTCCCATACCGATAGCATTATGACAAAACACTGCCCCAAAATGCTCACTCATACATTTTGATAGCATGACTTCAGAGAAGGAAAAAAAAAAGTTTTTAATACTTAGCGCTGCTATACGCCTACCTGTCAGGGGCGGATGTAACGCATCAATAATAACATCAGTTGTTGTTGAAGTTGCAACAGACACGCAGCTTGCATAAAGCTAAAGGTCTGACTCAGAGAGTTTTCTGTTTTCAATGATGAAATGCTGTTGGTTTAGTGGTGACACAGCTGTAGTTAGTTAGTAGCAGTAGTAGTGGTTCACATCATTTTAAATAGAAGCACTTTAATTTGAAATATCTTGGGTTGTTTTGCATGGCATCGTGTTTGGTGGGGCAGACTGGGGTGGAGGGGGAACGCCCCCCTAAATACCCAGTCATCAACTCAATTTCCGCTTTCATCATCAAAACACACCAAGATTAACCCTATGTTGGCGATCAAGATGGATTTTCACCGTAACATTAAATAATCAGCAAATTAAACACTATTAAACATTAAAAAGCCGGAAAGGGGGGGTTTGGCTATGAAAACAATTTCCCAAAATAGCGGACAGGGCAGGTTAGGCAATAATGGTGTTAATATACTGAGTGAAAACAGAACTAAGCAGACAGAGGTGCTCTTCCATCAGCGTTTAGCAGCACTTCTATGATGAAAATCTTTATGTGTAGTGAAACTGACTGTTCTGTTGTCCCACAATCTGATCTGATAATATCTGACACAAAGCACTCTGCTCTGCTTTTTAAATCTGTTCCTTCAACTTTTATTGCTAATTATTTGTATTCTGTATTTATGGACCCCCATTAGTCCCCACTAGAGTGTGCTCTTCCTGGGGTCCAATCAAATTAAAACACAATAACACATGAGCTGCTGGAGACAAGATTCTTTGTGAGAACAGAAGACGTGGAGGCAGGAATGGGACACAGTAGAGTCAGTAATAATACTCACAATGGTAGGGTTTGGGGGGGGGGCAGATGTAGGCATGGGCATGGGGGGGCACTGCCCCCCTGATGTTATTATTGATGCTTTACTTTACTAATAAAAGTCCTGTAACTGAAAATGGTATGGGTGCAGCTTCATCGCCCGTGGCGCGATGAAGCGATATGCAAATTAGCATATAGTCTACATGAGACACCCAGCAGTGTATTTTACTTTATAGACAATTCAAGGTCTCTCCCCCGAAAAAGCTGACATTGGGGGGTACAAATCCAAGATAATTCCATTGGAATGCAAGGCTTGGTGTGGGTGTCATTTTTTTATTGTTTTAAAATGCCAATGAAATGACGAAACGCCAAATGGTAAACCATACTATACTGTGTGTGTGTGTGTGTGTGTGTGTGTGTGTGTGTGTGTGTGTGTGTGTGTGTGTGTGTGTGTGTGTGTGTGTGTGTGTGTGTGTGTGTGTGGTTGTCTGTATGTGTGTGTGGTTGTCTGTATGTGTGTGTGGTTGTCTGTATGTGTGTGTGGTTGGCATTTTAGCCCCACAGACCCCAAGACTAAAGATTTATTTTGCTTTTACCCACAATTCCAGGCTGGATTTGGAAAACAAAACGTATAAACATACAGATCGAAATAACCATTAATCTTCCAATAACCGCTCCTTACTAATGTACATGATAAAATACTTTTGTTTCTACTCAGTCTGTGTCTCACAGGAGAGCTGTGGACAGTTCAGAAACTTCTTCCAATGACAACATCAATGGTGGAATCCAAGCTAATAGAAACTGCAGGCTTTATATTCCTGAAAAGTTGATTGAAAAAAAAAATGTTTGAAAAAATCTGTCGAACGATGATGTCATCAGGTGTCTGAAATGTGGTCCTTTAGGTGAAATCACTTGCTATGCCTTTAAAATACCAACATTTCTTTATAAATGATTTATTTGTAAATACAATTCATGTACAGTATGAGTGCACGTGCATAATAATATTTGTAGTGAAAGTATGAATACAAGTAACATAAATAGTCAACTAAATCAGTCATTTCCACATGCAGAGAGACAAACCATCAACATAGCAGATAGTTGTCATTACACAGACAGAAGGATGGAGCCATATGGTAGACCCCCACCGTTCCCACCGCCCAAAAATATACAGCTCAACGGCTTACTAATTTGGTGCTATAAAGAGCTTTGGGCCAAGGTGTGATTAAGCCTTTCAGTACTGTAGGTACTTGTACTTCACCTATTGAAACATAGCAGATCTACAAGCTCATAGCATGGACTTGCGGACCTGCTATTTTGGGTGCAAATCTTTAAATATATTATTTCATAAGCAAACATTTTTAACTCAAATCTTTGCTTCTGGGGGGATCCCTAGAAGAACATGTTTTCAGATGGGGGTCCGCAGCCAAATATAGATAATTCTGGTGGTCCTTGGCATGGCCATCACTGACACAGGAACATTTATATTTTATTTTATTTTATTTTATTTTATTTTATTTTATTTTATTTTATTTTATTTTATTTTATTTTATTTTATTTTATTTTATTTTATTTTATTTTATTTTTTTTATTTATATTTTTCAGAAAATTATAATCTAGCATCAAAAATTAGAATTGAGCATCAGAAACTAATCTAGTGTCAGAAACTAGAATGTAGTGTCAGAAACTAGAATGTAGCGTCAGAAACTAGAATGTAGCATCAGAAACTAGAATGTAGCGTCAGAAACTAGAATGTAGTGTCAGAAACTAGAATGTAGTGTCAGAAACTAGAATCTAGCGTCAGAAACTAGAATGTAGCGTCAGAAACTAGAATGTAGCGTCAGAAACTAGAATGTAGCATCAGAAACTAGAATGTAGCGTCAGAAACTAGAACAGGCTTCCCCAATAGGCGGCCCGCGGGCCATTTGCGGCCCCCGCGGCGCCCCCTAGTGGCCCGCGGAGGTATTTTCTAAAAATATTTTTTTTTTTTTTTTTTTAGAAAATACCTCCGTGGGCCACTAGGGGGCGCTGCCGATCTTTAATCATATTGCAGGCTGTCTGGCACTTTTGGAACCACATGGACCATGTCCATTCCAGATCGTTTTTGTTTCATTTGTACTCAGTTCCTAGCCCCCTAGTGGCAACAAATAAACTTCTATAACTAAGATTACTTTCTTACAGTTAAGTTGACATACTTTAAAAATAAACTAAATAAATATTATAAGAAATTGAAATAGCAGATATGAATAGAATTAAATGGGGGGCATTAGCCTATGCATGTCAAACTGGGCACCCTTCAAATTACAATGACAAGAATCACTGCTAGAACACTGTCATACATACAAGTGGGTTTTGCCCTGAAAATGTATTTATTTTCACTCTCAAGAATTAAAGATCTAGGAGGGTCTCTTTGGTTATCAACTCTGCATAATTTAGCAGGGGATCACCTGAAACCTCTCAAGGACCATTGGTGGTCCCAGGACCATTGGTTGGTTGATATTTCACTTTCAAGATTTATTTGGGTCATTTTTATCAACTAACGCTTATGTAAAGACCCCAAACAGTTTTTAAGTTGCTTGAGTCACTCAGTTTTTATTTGTTTGATATGAAGGGGACAGGGCAGCTGAAATGAATATCAACTTAACTTAAAAATGTGTCCGGGGTGTTCACAAAAGCCTAAATAGATGTTAAAATGACCAAACCTTTTTTTGGAAGTGAAATGTCCTTTTAATTAATTAATGAAAAAATAAAACCCCAATTTTTCGCGCACATGGACTCGGCCCCCGGCCTGGTACCGCCGTCAAAATATGGCCCTCGAACAAAATTAATTGGGGAACCCTGAACTAGAATCTAGTGTCAGAAACTAGAATCTAGTGTCAGAAACTAGAATCTAGTGTCAGAAACTAGAATGTAGCGTCAGAAACTAGAATGTAGCGTCAGAAACTAGAATGTAGTGTCAGAAACTAGAATCTAGCGTCAGAAACTAGAATCTAGCGTCAGAAATTAGAATGTAGTGTCAGAAACTAGAATGTAGTGTCAGAAACTAGAATGTAGCGTCAGAAACTAGAATGTAGCGTCAGAAACTAGAATCTAGTGTCAGAAACGAGAATCTAGCGTCAGAAACTAGAATCTAGCGTCAGAAACTAGAATCTAGCGTCAGAAACTAGAATCTAGTGTCAGAAACTAGAATCTAGTGTCAGAAACTAGAATCTAGTGTCAGAAACTAGAATCTAGTGTCAGAAACTAGAATCTAGTCGGGGCAAAATGGTTTAATACAGTTAGTCACTTCAGTCTCCATATGATTTGGCGTTTATTTGCTTTCATACTGCGCTGCAACACCTGCTGCCTGTTAGCGGCAGAGCGGTGCTGGTTTGGGCCGGGCAGCACTTCATTCAGAACGCTGTAGAACGGGGGAGCGGATCGTTTAGGGAGATACCGGTGCTCTGGGGGGTAAATAAACACAGTACATACCAGGACTTCATTCAGAACGCTGTAGAACGGGGGAGCGGATCGTTTAGGGAGATACCGGTGCTCTGGGGGGTAAATAAACACAGTACATACCAGGACTTCATTCAGAACGCTGTAGAACGGGGGAGCGGATCGTTTAGGGAGATACCGGTGCTCTGGGGGGTAAATAAACACAGAACATACCAGGACTTCAAATACCAGAGTTTTCAGTCTCTCATTGGGTGTTTGGGGGGAAAACAAACTCCTGTGTGGAAACCCGTTGGCCTAGTTTTCATGGATGACATTCTGTAGCTTCAAGCGTAGTGTTTTCACACGCTGTGAAGCGTCTGCTGCTTTCAGGTGACAGGCAGCCTGCTGTGATCACCCAAAGACTCATTTAACACATTGTGTCCTGATCAGATTCTAGTCCCCCATGATAGATTCTAGTCCCCCACGGTAGATTCTAGTCCCCCATGGTAGATTCTAGTTGCTCATGCTAGATTCTAGTCCCCCACGGTAGATTCTTGTTCCTCATGCTAGATTCTAGTTCCTCATGCTAGATTCTAGTTCCTCATGCTAGATTCTAGTTTCTCATGCTAGATTCTAGTTCCTCATGCTAGATTCTAGTTTCTGATGCTAGATTCTAGTTCCTCATGCCAGATTCTAATCCCCCACGGTAGATTCTAGTTCCTCTCAGTAGATTGTAGTTTCTGAAGTTAGATTTCAGTTTCTGACACTAGATTCTAGTTCCTGACACTAGATTCTAGTCCATGACACTAAATTCTAGTTTGTGACACTAAATTCTAGTCCCTGGCATGAGGTTCTAGTTTTTCTGGAAAAATCTCTTTCTGTGTCAGTGATGCTTAACATATTTCATAGGAAGGACCCCCAGAAATATCTATTATTTAGCTGCAGAACCTCATCTAAAAACATGTTGTTCTAGGGATCACCCAGAAGCAAAGATTTGAGTTAAAAATGTTTGCTTCCAAAATAATGTATTCAAAGATTTGCACCACTTTTTCACAATTTTTCAAAAATAGCAGAACTACAAGCTCATATCGCGCCACTCGGTGGCGCGATATGAGCTTGTAGATCTGCTATTTTTCAACAGCTAAAACACCAAAACGCGTTTACTACACAAACACTTAATTTTACCAAAAAACCCAGTTAGAATATGGAGATAAGAGATTTGTAAACTCTACCGTGTTGGGATACTTTTTTTGCTAATTTTCCAGGCAGGTTAAGTGACAGTCCTGCAAATCTTCTGACAGTATAAATATATGTATTTCTCAGTGAAGCTGAAAAGCGGTGCACAGGTTCAGGTTTATGGTGCAATGAAGTGCAAACGGAGGACATTTTATTATTTGTTTAAGCCGGTGTCTCTCGCCCTCAGCCCCTCTCCCTCTCCTATATTAACTCATATCTTATTGAGAGCCTGATAATCTCTGCTTGGAGCTTTAATTTCTATTGGATCTCATTGATATGGGCCTCCAAAGGATTAAAAATCGATTTCTATTGACTTTTGATACACACATACATAGACATGAATCATTTCCCATTTTTTGTGGCATCCAGTGTCAGATGCAGCCTGCAGCCTCTCTCTGTGTCTGTCTGGGTCTCTCTCTCTCATACTCTCTCTCTCTCTCTCTCTCTCTCTCTCTCTCTCTCTCTCTCTCTCTCTCTCTCTCTCTCTCTCTCATACTCTCTCATGAGTGTTAATAATAAAAGGATAACTGGTCAGGTTCTCTCGGAATGCCTGTGCATGTTGCATTTTGGATGGGTTCGGCGCCGCCATTTGAAAGAAATCTCGGAACAGTTCGGAATCGGAAAAAAAATGTCACGGATCGACTCGGTTCTGGTTTATTTATTTGAAAATATATTGAATAATAATAATATTTTCAGAACAGTTCAGAAACGGCGATATTGCACGGATTTATTTTGTTTTTCGGATGGATTTTTTGAGACCCGTGTAGACCTCTAATCCAGGATACCTGATGGAGAGGTTCTAGTCAGTCATTCCTCATGGTAAACATTATGGTAAACACAGCAGATGACTGTGGCTATGAGCTCACAGACCACATGGTAAGCATTACCGTAAACACAGCAGATAACTGTCGCTATGAGCTCACAGACCACATGGTAAACATTATGGTAAACACAGCAGATAACTGTCGCTATGAGCTCACAGACCACATGGTAAACATTATGGTAAACACAGCACATAACTGTCGCTATGAGCTCACAGAATACATGGTAAACATTACCGTAAACACAGCAGATAACTGTCGCTATGAGCTCACAGAATACATGGTAAACATTATGGTAAACACAGCAGATAACTGTCGCTATGAGCTCACAGAATACATGGTAAACATTACCGTAAACACAGCAGATAACTGTCGCTATGAGCTCACAGAATACATGGTAAACATTACCGTAAACACAGCAGATAACTGTCGCTATGAGCTCACAGAATACATGGTAAACATTATGGTAAACACAGCAGATAACTGTCGCTATGAGCTCACAGAATACATGGTAAACATTACCGTAAACACAGCAGATAACTGTCGCTATGAGCTCACAGAATACATGGTAAACATTACCGTAAACACAGCAGATAACTGTCGCTATGAGCTCACAGACCACATGGTAAACATTATGGTAAACACAGCACATAACTGTCGCTATGAGCTCACAGAATACATGGTAAACATTACCGTAAACACAGCAGATAACTGTCGCTATGAGCTCACAGAATACATGGTAAACATTATGGTAAACACAGCAGATAACTGTCGCTATGAGCTCACAGAATACATGGTAAACATTATCGTAAACACAGCAGATAACTGTCGCTATGAGCTCACAGAATACATGGTAAACATTACCGTAAACACAGCAGATAACTGTCGCTATGAGCTCACAGAATACATGGTAAACATTACCGTAAACACAGCAGATAACTGTCGCTATGAGCTCACAGAATACATGGTAAACATTATCGTAAACACAGCAGATAACTGTCGCTATGAGCTCACAGAATACATGCCATATGGTGTGTCTTCAACCCCCAAACCCCTTCAAAATAAACACATCTTTCAACATGTTACTAATCTGCCGCTATAAAGAGCTTTGGGCCAAGGTGTGAATAATACACTTAGTCACTTCAGTCTCCATATGATTTGGCGTTTATTTGCTTTCATATGGAGAGGCAACACCTGGTGGCTGTTAGAGACAGCGTGGCAGGGCGGATGTAGCATTTCGCAATTGGGGGGGGGGGCAGGAGAAAATGGAAAGGGTGCGGCTTCATCACCCGTGGCGCGAAGCGACACAGGCGATGAAGCCGCATCCTTGCCATTTTCATTTCAGTTCCAGGACTTTTATTAGTCAAGTAAAGCATCAATAATAACATCAGTTGTTGTTGAAGTTGCAACAGACACGCAGCATGCATAAAGCTAAAGGTCTGACTCAGAGAGTTTTCTGTTTTCAATGATGAAATGCTGTTGGTTTAGTGGTGACACAGCTGTAGTTAGTTAGTAGCAGTACTAGTGTTTCACATCCTTTTAAATAGAAGCACTTTAATTTGAAATATCTCGGGTTGTTTTGCATGACATCATGTTTGGTGGCACAGTTTGGGCATTTAGGGGGGAATTGCCCCCCCCATGCCCATGTCTAGATCCGCCCCTGCAGCGTGGAGGGGGTGGTGGTGGTTGTGTTTGTGTGTTCTGGCAGGACTTCATTCACAATAACATACTGTACATTAGGCTTCTGTTGGAAAGCTACAGTACAGCCCAGAGCCCATCTGGAAGCTGTTTAGGTAGATACAGGACAACACAAGGCCTTTAAATAAACACTATACTTAACAGGGACCCCCTGAGGCACCTGCAGGGACCACTACAGTTTGAACATTAACTTCTGAGGGCCCAGGGACCTCTAGGGACTGGGCGCCAGATACACGGAAGAAATAAGTGAAAAATAAACAGTTTTTTTCTGTTTTTCGTAGAGGCAGATATAGAATTTGGCCACAGCAATGAGCTATAATGCAGATAGAGATTCCACTCATGGGCACACCCTGGGATTTCGGCTGTTCTTATGTGGTCACAAGCTGTTAGATAAGAATGTTACCACCAGTGGTCCCTGACAGGATTCCAGGTGGTCCCCAGGCTAAATGATGGAAAGTTTACACTCAAGAGTTAAAATATTTACCATGTGAATTATCCCAAGTCTACACAGCTAAAGAATGTAGAAGATTAATGGTCATTTTGATCTGTATGTTGGACTGTTTGGTTTCCCAAATCCAGCCTGGATGGAATTGTGGACAAAAACAAAATAAATATTTAGTTTTAGGGTCTGTGTGTGAAATGTCATCAAATGGTGGTCCTCCGAGGCTCAAATGCTGAATAAATAGTGGGCCCTGGGATCAAAAAGATGGAAAACCACTGCTCTATATGTCTGTGGCACTTGAGCTGTTAATGCCTGCTCTCACCCAACGTGCCCTGTGTGTGTGTGTGTGTGTGTGTGTGTGTGTGTGTGTGTGTGTGTGTGTGTGTGTGTGTGTGTGTGTGTGTGTGTGTGTGTGTGTGTGTGTGTGTGTGTGTGTGTGTGTGTGTGTGTGTGTGTGTGTGTGTGTGTGTGTGTAATGGATCACAAAACAATAAAACAATGAATGCATTAACATGATAACTGGGCTCTGTAACGATGGTAATCAATGGGACCGCAGCCTCTCAGCCCACTGCAGACTGTGTACAACAGATCAATTCACCAGGCTTTATAGTGTGAGGGATTATTATTATTGCACAAGCTTTCAGTTGTGAAGATGTCAGATCAGTTCCTCCCCTCTGAGTGGACCCACTCAGCTCACACTGCATGGGGTCAACCTCAGGACACCTTGTGAACCCGTGTGTGTGGGTGTCAGGGGCGGATCTATGCATGGGCATGGGGGGGCAATGCCCCCCTAAATACCCAGTCTGCCCCTGCACCAAACATGATGCCATGCAAAACAACCCAAGATATTTCAAATTAAAGTGCTTCTATTTAAAATGATGTGAAACACTACTACTGCTACTAACTAACTACAGCTGTGTCACCACTAAACCAACAGCATTTCATCATTGAAAACAGAAAACTCTCTGAGTCAGACCTTTAGCTTTATGCATGCTGCGTGTCTGTTGCAACTT